>JAGXOD010000025.1:5325000-5475000 GCA_020368025.1 Brachyhypopomus occidentalis | reverse complement strand
GAGAAGCAAATGGGGCTCCACTTTTGATATTCTGTCGTACTACGTTTGTAAAGTTCTGACCGATCCAGAGGCTGTGCTGGGGTGGCATGAGCGCGATGGCGGTGTAACCGTGTGCTTTGTTTCTCCAGCATGTGGAAGAGGGAGGACCAGCTCATGAGGCAGGACTGAGGGAGGGAGATCTCATCACACACGTTAATGGAGAGCCTGTCCATGGACTCGTGCACACCGAGGTCGTGGAGCTTGTCCTCAAGGTGCATTAGCGCGCACACTCGTTTTCTCTCTCTCTCATTCTCTTGATCGCTCACTCACGCTCTCTGATACTTCAAATATTACATGTCAAGTCTGCTCGTTCCTTGTCCTCATGCAGAGTGGTAATAAGGTGTCCATCTCCGCCACCCCCTTTGAGAACACGTCCATCAAGGTTGGTCCTGCTCGCAGAACCAGCTCCAAGTCCAAAATGGCTCGGCGCAACAAAAGGACCAAGAGTAAAGAGGGCCAGGACAGGTGAGCGTGCATCCACTTTGTAAAAGCAGAACGCTTTCCGCAATGGCCTCCAGAATGGTTTGCAAATGTGTGTGTGTGTGTGTGTGTGTGTACATGTGTGTGTACATGCAGTAAGAAGAGGAACTCCCTATTTCGCAAGATTACCAAGCAGGCGTCCCTCCTGCACACCAGTCGCAGTCTGTCCTCTCTGAACCGCTCGGTGTCGTCGGGTGAGAGCCTGCCGGGCTCCCCCACACACATGTCCCCACGCTCCCCAACACAGGGCTACCGCTCCACGCCCGACTCCACACACTCTGGTAAACGCCTCAGCGCGCCGTACTGGTGCTCTAAAACTGGATGTGCAGTTAAATCCCACGTTGGTTTTATAAAGCAGTAAAAAGACTTGGTTGTTAATTAACAATCACTTGATTGTTAATTGTGCTAAAGGGCCCTGGAGTTCTGAGTTTATGTGCTGCGTAACGATACCCAAAGCTGGGCTGTGGTGTTTAATGCTGTTGTACCAACTACAGCATTACGTCATTACGTTAACCTTTAGGCTGTGTGTGTAAAACTTACAACATCTGTGTTTTAATACCACGGCCTTGGTGTTGTCTGGATTTCATTTCGAGAATAGAGATCGTTTGCGATAATAGTTTGTGATAAACTGTAAGCAAAAAAACATTGTGGTGAAATTTCCCATGTAACCTTTGCTGATGAAACGTTGCCTGCTGTTGTTGTAGTGGGCGGGAACTCCTCCCAGAGCAGCTCCCCCAGCTCCAGCGTGCCCAACTCCCCCGCCAGCTCGGGGCAGATCCGGCCCAGCTCCCTGCATGGCCTGGCCCCCAAGCTGCAGCGCCAGTACCGCTCGCCGCGCCGCAAGTCCGCCGGCAACATTCCGCTCTCGCCCCTGGCCCGAACGCCCTCGCCGACCCCTCAGAGCTCCTCCCCCCAGCGCTCGCCCTCGCCCCTGCCCGGCCACGCCCTCGGCCACGCCTTCCCCGTCAAGCTCCACTCCTCGCCACCCCTGGTGCGGCAGATCGCCCGGCCGAAGAGCGCCGACCCCCCTCGCTCCCCGCTCCTCAAGCGCGTGCAGTCGGCCGAGAAGCTGGCGTCCTCTCTGTCCTCCTCCTCCTCCTCCCCGTCTCCGTCGGCGGTGGGCGAAAAGAAGCTCCCGGGCGGCGGCGCCGGCGGCCGCAAGCACAGCCTGGACGTCTCGCACTCGGAGTTCAAGAAGGAAATGCTCCAGAGGGACCCGAGCCTGCAGAGCCTGCAGGAGGCTGGCGAGAGCGTCCTGGGGGGCAGGCTGTCCCCGGCCCAGAAGGGCAGCCTGCAGAAGCACTCTGCCCGCAAGCCGAGCCGCCAGGAGGGTCCCGACCCCGGGACCGGCTCCCTGGGCCTCGCCCCCGGCAAGAGCAAGCTGAAGGACAAGCTGTCCGCCATCCGGCAAGACCGCGCGGAACGCCGCGAGTCTCTTCAGAAGCAGGATGCCATCCACGAGGTGGATTCGTCCGAGGACGAGACGGACGAAGGCTCGGAGGACAGCCAGGATGGACGCAGGACAACCTTCGTCCCTCCCAGCCACGTGCTGCGCCCCACGACTGTGATGGGATCTGCCCACACTATCAGGATGGGGCCTGCAGGTTTGCCTGCTCTGCCTGTCCCCTCCACAGCGCCCCAGCTGGGCTCTCCACCACTGGGCCAGCGCCTGAGCCAAGAGGGCCTGAACCAGACTCCAGCCTCGTCGCTGCTGCAGGCCGAAGCCAAAGCCCCGGAGGAGAAACCCGCGTCTGCTCCCACTGCTCCCACTGCTCCCACTACCTCAGCGCTGGCAGAGGAGGCCGGTCAGAGAGGAGAAAGTCTTCAGGGTTCTCTGTCCGGCAGCAACGTTTCCGCTCCTCAGCACGGCCCTCTGACTAGCACGTTCGCCACACCCGGCAGTGCGTTTACCACCGTAAGCAAGGAGCTGTTTCTCAAACCCACCGCGCCCTCTTTAGACCGCAAAACAACCAAAGCGACAGAGTCGAGGGCCAAAGTGAGCTGCAGGCAGGAGTCCGGCGCTTCGCCCGCTGGGCCCAGGGATGCCTCGCTACCCACTACCCCAACCGGCATCACCAAGGAGATGAAGGAGGCAGACAACCGGAGACAAGCCGCGGCCGCGTCTGCTGCTCTCTCCGCCACTGAGAACGGGATGGATAGAGTGGTCTCGCAACTGGTCACAGTGGCCAAGAGCATGCTGGGACCAGTCAAGCTCAACATACCAGCCACCAAAGAAACCAGTGACAGGAGCAGAGACACCAGGCCCCAGACAGACGCCGTGGACCCAAAAGGCAAAGGGTCTCGCTCGGACTGCCCCAATCCTCCTAATTCAACACTTGCTCCTCCTGCTTCTGCCCCCCAGACAGGGCAGGTGGCTGAATTGCCCTCCAGACAGCCACCTGCCAAATCTGAGCCAACCTCCTCCTCTCAGAGGTCCATGGAGGTTCCAGGAGCTTCAAAGAGGCCCTCCGCCCCAAAAGACTGCTTCCAAACCACAGGAGAGCCTCAGGAGAGACCAGGCGCTCTACTTAGCAGCGCCCCCATGAGGCCCGGCCCTGAAGCACATTCCCAGAGCCAGGCTAAACCGAGCTCCTCCACACCGCAGGACAAATCCAGCAAAAAGACGTAGTAACAGCTTTGCACAGAAAAAAAAAAGAAGCATATTACGACTGATGAAGTTTGCATGTTTAAAAACAAAACAGTAGATACTCATAGTATACACACTAACCATTACAGTGGAACAAAAAACAGGATCGTTGTTCCGGATTGTTCTGTACTGTTTGATTGACAATTTGGCTTTTGTATTCCTTTTATTTTTCCATTTATTTCCTCAAGGTTTTTTTTTTTTGTTTTTTGTTTTTTTTTTATCTTTATGGAATTCGCTTTTTGTTTTGGAAAAAAATACATATATGGGGCTAGAAATAAAAGAGTCTGAAGAGCAAAATCACACAGCTTCATCAGATTGCTCTCCACCACTACACTGAGCTCTCTGCTTCTAGTCTGTTGTACATCTAGTTGTGCCTTAATACACACTCCAGACGCTCATGTGTCCCTCTGCCATCTATTTGTAGAGGGTTAAGATGTATCTTAGCAATAAAAGTAGCGTATGCTTAGCAATTTGTACAAACCCGTCAACGTAATGTTGTAGCATCCCACTGCAGTTTAATGAAAACCAAATGACCTTGTTTAATTAGTCTCTCCTAAACACACAACAGTTCTCAGTGTTTAGGTACTGCAAAACTTGCATGTCTGATTTTTGAAACCCAAACTTCTGTCAGTAGTCATAACAAGGTCTGTTGTTTGGTAGATTAGCATTAGCATTTCCTTGTGCCCTGTGGTTTTACTTAGCTGACCCCAAGAGAAGACAGTCTACTGTATGTGTCCAGCCTGTAGATTCACAATAAAACAAATTTTATATGTGCTGAAGAATTAACTTCATCTTTTTATCTTGAGCTCTTGCTCAAACAGGTCGAGCTGACTAGTTTTAGCCTACCATACCAATATGTGGAAATTTACTTAGCATTTTCTGTCAGGCTACATCTGTTGTTAATAGCTGAACAAATGAACAGGTGTATGCTTGATGCGCGTGTGATGAAGTGATGCTAGAATCACTCGCTGCCTGCTGGCTGATCTTAAAGCCCAAGACCTTCAGCCTGCCCAGACACTGGGGATTAGGGTCAGGGTTAGGTCAGGGTTAGGTTAGGGTTAGGTTAGGGTCAGGGTTGGGGTCAGGGTTGGGGTCAGGGTTAGGTTAGGGTCAGGGTTAGGACCCGAACAGAGAGACCCGAACAGCTCTGAACCGAGAATGTTCTGGTGCTTTTATTTCTAGCCCCTTTTTTGCTTTTTTTTCATTAACTAAAATGTTCTTACTTTTAATATCTGGACCAACTTGCTGTGTTGTTTCTATACATTTGCCACTAATGTTTTAAGGTTAAAAGACGTGTACATGCTTGTAAATGCCCGACTGTGTGCCTGTTTCTGTGCATATGTTTGCACGAGTGTGTGTGTGTGTGTGTTTGTGTGTGTGTGTGTGTGTGGGCACTCATTAAATGAATATTTAAAATTGTGTCAGTTTTATCCCCTCTGGGATTGGGAGTGTGTCTTAGGTTTGTCTCCTGTCTTTGCCATATCAGCCATGTCTGATTCAGCCATTTGTCAAAAGCAGGCAAAGATGTATTTGCACAATCCCTTTTTACTGTACGTCATATGAATATGAAAACTAATAAAACGCAGTTCAATCAGATCCCAAGCCTTGGAGGGGCAGGGGGAGGGGCAGGGGCAGGGGGAGGGGCAGGGGCAACTTGAGGGGTTTGGCCCTTTGTTTAAACCCTTGATACTTTTTGTCAAGTTATGTTGCTGCTGTACATTGATGTGTTCACACCATATTGAATTTAGAAAAAGACAAACAAAAAACATGAGAATGTCATGCGTGTGGAAGCTCTAAGGCACCCGTGTTCCCATGTTCATGCGTGTGGAAGCTCTAAGGCACCCGTGTTCCCATGTTCATGCGTGTGGTCGGGGTTTAGCCCAGACTCTGCTCACTGGCTGTTTTATGGCATATTGCTTTCATTTACTGCCTTTTTTACTGCCTTCTAATAATCCTTACTGGTCAGTGAAGAGTCCTAGATGTTCAGGTGTTAAACAGGTCAGACACTGCAATGTTTCACTTGATTCGTGAATATGGAAATATCATTTGATAGAATCTGATGATCTAGACCAAGTCAGTCCTGAAAGTAACACACTTCACTGAATCCTATAACCCTATAAGCTTTATCTGTTCTGTCCACGCGTTTCTTTCATGTTCTTTGTGGTGTGACTCGGTGATTTATGAGGAGTCTCATTGTAACATGTACAGTTAAGAGATACACTGATAAATGTTCAGTTCGTAAGAAATGTGAATGGATGTGTTGCACATTTTAGCATTTAAAAACCTATAAGGAATGAAAAGCTGTTGATGGCTTTAAGAGCCTGAAGCTTGATTTCTAGAGTAGCACATCCCCGTGCAGTGGCTCCCAGTACAGGCACAGAGCTAGTAGTAAGAGTAACATCTGTGTGTCCCGTCTGATCATATTTGCAGAAAGGGCATTCTTCTGTATGTATAGCCCTGGGGTAGTGTGTGAGGATATGTTTAAAAGAACCCTCATAATGTTCCCAAGTGGCTCTCTAAACCCCACAGCTTGGTCAAATGTGATCGCACCTAAACACCAACAAATACAGTAACCTTCACGTCCCTCCAGAGGGTCATTAACACACAAACCTTTCACCTTCCCCAAATGCCCAGTGTACTTGGAGTTATGAAGCTCTTTTTCAGAGCTGTTCGTAGCCCCGATACTAGGAGGGCACTTTGGGCCTCTTGGATGCCTGCAGAGAGTCAAATCAGCTACAGCGTGATTTTGAAAGTGTCCATGGCATATTTTGGTATGTCCAACACTGTGTTGCATGTCTTGGAGATTTTAGGTCATTATGGATTCCCTCTCACAGCATAGCAGTTTGTGTTGGAGGTTATAGCTTATGGTTTAAGCAAAATAACTAACCAGCCTTGCTGTAATGTGCAACCTAGATTTCCAAAATATAACTAAAAAGACAAGAGGTACATTTGATTCTGTAAGGCGGCCGTGCACCAATGGAACTGGGATCCACACAGTTGAGAAATGGCCGCACTCTTACTCTCACGTGGTCCTGATGGTAATGGTGGCGGTGCTTTTGGTCGGGCTCGGTGAAGATCCGTGGGATCCTGTAGTGGGATCCTGTAGCCCTAGCCTAGGCAGACACTGCTGACATCTGCACTTTAGTTTCCTGAGCAGACATGGCGAGAATATCTCGCCCCTTTATGAGAGCTTTCTCTTCACAAAGGAAAACCACTACACACACACGCTCGTGCACACACACACACACATGCGCACACAGCCTTTAATCACACTTAACCACAGACTTATACAGCCATTTCGCTTTCATGTGTTTGTAGCTCACGCGTGTATAGTGTACAGTATGTCGAGTGGCGGTCTACTGCAGTGGTAGAGCAGGTAGAGAGGACGAGAAGGTGTTCATCACCGTCCTGAGTGACTTTTCCAGGACATGATGTCTTCTGTCGTGTGTGTGTGTGTGTGTGTGCCTCGTTTGTTTTCTGCCGCTGTGACGGGTAGGAGTTGTACTGTAATGAATGAACAGAGATGGGTCTAAGTGGGGGGGGGATCTGCTAGTTAAACCAGTGCAATATCTTTTTATTTTCTGTTGTGGTAAGACGCATGTTTGTTGTAACTCTTTCCTTATGAACAATAAAGGTTTTTTAAGGATATCAAAATTCCCCTGATTTGTTTTTAAATGTGTTAGCTGCTTATTTAATTGTTGAAATTTCATCATTTGGCTGATTTGACCAGATGCTTAAATTGCTATTACTAGACATAAAAACCAGAATTAATCACAACCATACTCTCCCACCATACTCTCCCAAAACCGACATACCTAAAACATTTGGGCCAAATGTATTCAAACTTCATGGTGAATAATATGAATAATAATGTTCAGTTTCCATATTTGTTGTTTCCATAATTACTCGTCTAACAGGTTATTGATCACAATGGCCGAATATTTGTGTGGTTGACAGGTTGACCACCCCCCCCATTCCACCTCTGGAAACTCACCAGCCACGTGAACAGGATCAAAGACGCACAAGACAAGTATTCATGATGCTAATTTATGCAGAGTTAACGCTAACCATTCACAAAAGCCCTCCACCTCCCCCCCCAAAAAAAAAACAAACAAAAACCAAAACATTAGATTTGTGTGTGTGTGTGTGTGTGTGTGTGTGTGTGTGCCCACACACACGTCTGCTCTCGTAAGAACCTCCTAGCCAGGCTGAACATTTGTCAAAGATCCATCCAGCCCATTGAGCAGAGAAGAAGGGGTCACATGTTCTGCTGTCTGCTTGAAAGGTGCAGTGTGGGATAATTGCCCTCCTGTTTGGCTGCTCTCCCCTGTCTGTCCTCAGCAGGATCCTCTGTCCGTGTGTGTGGGTGGCTTGTTTTCCTCCGTTCAGGTGCTGCCTGTGTGCAGAGTTTGGGAGTGTGTATGCATATCCTGCAGCAAGACAACGCACCCTGCGCCTTCCCTGGGGGGTGTAGTTCTCGTGAGAAGCCGGGGGGGCAGGGGGTGATGAAGGTGATTTGACAAGGTGTACACCATCCCTACCTACCCTGCCCCCCCCGCTGCTCATCCCCTCTGTCTCCGCCTCTCTCCCTCCTGACAGGCGGACGACGCCGGTGATGGATTGCTAGTTGGGTCCGTGTCTGACGCCCTCTCTACGTGACCAGGGCAAATTCATTCCAGTCCTGCCTCTGTCTTCACAATGGCCCCCAGCCGCGCTGCCCCCAGCCTGACAGCACGCCTAATGGGCCTGGGCCGAGCGGCTTTCTGGGGAGAGGGGAGAGGCGAAGTCCCCGGGGCTCCATAAGTTCTCCCTCTTCTCTGAATTTATTTCTCCCCTGTGCTCTCAGTCTTCCTTGTGAGTTTTCTCACAAAAAAAAGAAGGTGGAGTGGAGGAGAGGGAGGGAGTGGAGGAGAGGTGGAGTGGCGGAGAGGTGGTGTTGACTACTTACTGAACTGTAGATTTGTTCCTTCTTGCCTCAGCATTTTGACTGCTCCTGTACACGAGACGCCTGACGGCAGCTGCGTTTTAGTCCTGCCCTGTGTCCTGCCCTGTTTCCTGCCCTGTTTCCTGCCCTGTGTCCTGCCCTGTGTCCTGCCCTGTGTCCTGTCCTGTGTCCTGCCCTGTGTCCTGTCCTGTTTCCTGTCCTGTTTCCTGCCCTGTGTCCTGCCCTGTGTCCAGCCCTGTGTCCAGCCCTGTGTCCTGCCCTGTGTCCTGTCCTGTGTCCTGACCATCTGGTCATGCATCAGCAATTCTGAAGATCATTCCATTCAGTGTTTTAAGAGTGGTGAGCATTGGAAACAGGTGCATCACCTTTTATTCCAAATTAGATTGTGTTATACATGTATTAATAAATGTTTTAATCTTTGGTCCCTTCTGAAATTAGCCATTAGCGATTAGATCCACCTGGCTGAAGCCGGACAGAGAGGAATGGACAGCCTGGTGCATTGCTGTGGGCTAATTGTTCTCCATAGCAGCAGGTGCCAGATATTTAATGAGCCTTATTCTATGTGATATATGTGTACTTTACAGATACGCACACAGCGTGTACAGTGCGGAAGCTCGATGGCTGCCAGGCTAATAGTGTGTGAAAGTGCAGTCGTATGAGCAGAGAAGAGCCATTAATTAGTTGGGGGGGTCTTATAGCAATTAATAAATGAAATTAAAATGTACAAGATCCCAGAAGTCCTTTGGGATTCCTCTGACATTTGGGCAGCGTGGGAATACACCTCTCTGTACACGTATGATAATGACAGGTGTGTGTTGTGTGGTAGAGCAGCAGTAGGGTGCAGCTGGTGTCTGGCCACTGGGGGTCTCCATCACTGTCTTTCTGATTGATTGGGATGTCAGCCAAGATAAAATATCCTGTCCTGCGTCCTGCCTACTCTTGAGACTAGTGCCCTGGGGGGAGGGAGAAGTCCCTCAAACACACACACATACACACCTGCATAAACATATGGTCATGTGCACATGGACCCACTCATTCACTTACACACCTGCATGCGATCACCACTGTGCTCCCTTAACTACAAACACACACACCTCCCAGATGGCTGTACTGTGGTTCCCCTAGAGATGCTGCTTGGCCTCCAGGCCTGCACTGTGACTTCCCATTATTTGTTCATTTTTCATTTTCTGTTTCTTTCCTCAGCCTGCTCCTCCTCTTCTCCTCCTCTTTTGGGGCTGTGCTGTTTCCCCCTCTACCTCTCTCTCACTCTTCCTCCTCTTTCCCCCTCCATCTCCCTCACTCCCCCTCTCTCCCCCTCTCCCTCACTCCCTCTCTCTCTCTCTCTTTCCCTCCCTCTCTCTCTCCCCATCTCCCTCCTCTTTCCCCCTCCATCTCCCTCTCTCTCTCCGTCTGTCTCCATCTCCCTCTCTCCCTTCCTCCCTCTCTCTCTCCATCTGTCTCCCTCTCTCCCTCCCTCCCTCCCTCTCTCTCTCCTTCCCTCTCTCTCCTTCATCACCCTCTTGCTCCTGTCTCCCTCCATCTCTCTCGTCTGATGTGGAGGGCGCATGAGCAGGAGAGCCGTGCTCTTTGATCTTGGACAGCTCAATCAGGGCTGCGGAGTCACCAGGCGTGAGCACCCATCATATCTCACTGCTCCACCTATAAGAAGAGAGTTTATCTGGGCCTCTCACTTTCTGTGGGACGCCTCCTGCCACCTGCAGCCTGGGCCCACAGATAAACCATCACTTTCTGATGCTTGGCATACCGTGAATGTGTGCGAGAGTTTATTGTGTGTGAGTGTCTGTGCTAGTGTGCTGATGCCTGACTCTGCAGGCTTATCAATAATTCAGCAAGGCTCCATGTTTCTAAAAATCCCACTCTCACCTCTGGCTGACTGCTACATAATGAAGGCATAACTTTTGCTGAAAGGGAAGAAAGTTTGTTTTCTCTCTCTCCCTCATTCCCTCTTTCTCTCTCTCTCTCTCTCTCTCTCTCTCTTTCTCTCTTAAATTGTTTCAGAGATTTTTACACTTGCCTGTAATAGTTAAACCCAGAGTTACCCCACTTTGGTGCTGTGCCGTGATTTGCCTTGACAGAACTACATTTCTGATTGTTGTAGGTCACTATAAATCTTTCACAATAAATCTAATAAAGAGCCTGGTTTTAATCGTAATGCTAGTTACTAAATTAAGCCATAGGAGGGCAGCATTTGATTGAGTTACATGTTCAGACATTATACTGGGGAAAACACATGTATTTGATTTAATATTGGTTGTGGGTCATTTTTCTGATCTACTGTTGCTTGATTTGTTCAGCTGGATAATGCAATGGCTGACATGAACACAAGCTATAACCAGAGCAGTGAAATTCTCTAGAGTCGAGGTTGAACCTTAATTTTTAGATATAGCCCACAACAGATCTAAATTTAATAGCTGTATGGATTTGAGAAACTGAGGATATTTATATTTAATTGGATATTTAATTGTATTTTTAGAAAAATGGGACAGTGCTGAAATGATCCTGGGGCTTAATTTGATAAGGATAGTAGATTAAATATTGTGATTATGGTGGTGGAGACGAAGATAATTAGTCACTTGTTCGCACACACATTCACACATACAAACACAAAAAGGTGTTGATACATGGAACATACTATGTAATATTTGATGAGTCCCCCATCGCCACCTTGTGGTGACACAAAGAATTGCACGACTGAGAACAAAAGCCACAGACTGCAGAGCTGATGAACTGAAGAAAGGGGAAAATCACTGGTGTTTTTATGATGGCTTAATTGTGCATTCTTCTTGCTTTCAGAGGAAATACTCAAATCCAGCCCCACAGCTCTGTATGTGGCTGAATGTTACTACTTTTTTTTTGCTTTGTTTCATAATTCCTCTGCTAACCTGAAATATGCTGCAACATTTTCTGTAAAAATCTGTCTGTGTAGTTAGAGGGTCAGACATGAAAAAACATGCTTTGACGAACATAAACTCTTCATCTTAAATTCTACTTGTACTTGTATGCCTTGTTCGATGTGGAGAGATCTCTGGTAATCCAGTGTGTTGATCTGGTGATCTGGTATACTGCTGCTGAAATAGTTCCTCTTCTTTCCTTTCTTGCTAACGTACAGTGGCTGCAGTGCTGGCTATGATGGAGGTGTTATGCTAACCTGCTCATTACCTTATGAAAAGTAAAAAAGCTGATTGACCCACATGCAACATGTTATTAGTTGAATCTCTCTCTCTCTCTCTCTCTCTCTCTCTCTCTCTGTGAGTGAGTGAATGTGTTCACTCACAGACTATTAGGCAGGGAATGAAAATATTCTCAAACATTTCTAAATTAAGCTGTTGTTTTTGTTTTTTTGTTTTTTTTTGAAAATCGAAATAATATTATCTCAGGAAATGCAACGTCGTCATGATTGTCATGGAGTTACACAAGAGCCTGGTGTTGGTGGGATAGTAGAAGGGTGGAATGTTCCAGAACAAACTGGGATCTCTCATTTCAAGCAGCTAAAAGAGAATTTTGAATAAACAGGGAATGTTTAATAAGGGCAAAGAGTCACTTTAGAGTGCTTTCTTTCGCGCCTGTTATCAGTGATAGGATGTAGGTTTATAAAAAGTTTGGCTCAATTCTGGCAGATTACACAGAATATTTGATATACAGCTCATGAGAGCTGGGTAACTCTAAAAATACATCCATCAAAGGAAACATAGGACTGAAAAATAGGGGTTAGCTTTGATCAGGAGTTTCTCTGAGGCTCAAATGTTTTCCACCACTTCCTCTCCTGTTTCTGACACACTCCCCACCTCTCCTCCACGTGCTCACGTGTTTCCAGCACGCTCCATCCCTTCCTCTCTGTTCCGTCACCTCAGCCTCCTTTTGTGTTGCGTCTTTAACCTCCTCTGTCCTTGTCTCCATCGCTGCACCTAACCACCCCCCCCCCACCACCATGTTCTCCTGTCCTCCTCTCCCTCTCCTGAATGCCGTGTCTTCCACGCCGTTCCCCTCCGCCCCCTCCTTTAACCGCCCTGATTTTTCCAGGCTCTATCCTTTGTCTCTTGTTGTTTACGCACCCCCCAACCACCACCACCACCACCACCCCACCCACCCTGGTTGCCTCACTGCTAAGGAGCTTATCTTACACTAACAATGTTCATTTTGCTGCTCTACAGAATGATCCTCTCTTGTTCTTCTCAGCAACTGTTCTCTTAGTTGAGTGGCTTATTGCTTCATCCACTTACCTTAACGCAGAACAGACGGCTGAGCAGAATGAATCCACGCAGTAGCAAAGCCCATTATGATGGCTTCATTATCTGTACTGGACCATTAGCAATCAGACGCTTTAGTGATAATCAGCTCCTCTTAGGATAACACTGTACCCCTCCTCAAGGGTACAGTTTAGAACGATAGCGCTTACCTGTGCTAACCAGCTACGCTTCATGCTCTGGAATACTATGGGATTACCTCTCGAGAAGCTGCTTTGTGATCATATGCCTTAAATGTCAGGTTTAGCATTGTGTGAACGGCCTGTTTCTTTGCTGATGTGGGCTCTAACTGTTGCAGTGGTGTCTATATTGTTGGGCTATAAGCAGCAGGTTGGAGAGTTGCCCAGTCCTGTGTGACTTGCAAATGTATCTGGTCCATAAATGTTTCAGTGCTTTGGAAGCAGAGCTTGGTGTGCCCTGTGCCTCACTTTTATCCTTCCTCAAAGCACGAGGATCTGCAGATGCCCCATTTACCCCCCCCCCCCCCCCCCCCCCGTCCCCCTGACACCAGTGCACTGCTTGTTTCCTGGAGACACTGGCTTCACTTTGCGGCTTGCCAAACAATCAGGGACCTCAGATGAAAATCTAAATGTAAACGAGTCTTATAAGCACTTTCTGACTGTGGAGACGTTAACCAAAAGCACATGGCGGTGGATGCTATGCACATATACGTATCTTGCTCCCATGATCGCGTGCTGAGAGCCGAGCACTGCATGATGTCACACAGTATTACCCTTTGTCCCTTTATAATGCGGTTATGCTCCAGAATCGCTGCCCATCACACGGACTCTATCTTCTCAGGTTTTCATCCGTTCTCTGTGTTATTCCTCCGTCCCTCCCTCCCCCTCTCCCCCCTATTCATTTGTCTCTTTACTCTTTTGCATCCTGACCCTTCAGTCAGGCACACGGCATCTCCCCTTCCTCTCCTAGAGCTCCCCCGTCCTGGGGTCACTGAGATCTCTCCACACTGCTGCGTGTCGAGTGTCTCTCAGTTAACTGTGCTGCCACTGAAGATGCAAACGTGCCACAAATCACACGTGAGCTTTCGCTAATGGTCAAAGGTCAAAGGTCCACAGCACTGGAGCCTTATTCAGTCTTTTTGAAGTCAGGCTGTTCACGCCACTGCTGTGCTGTGCCAGCATGAATGTGAAGGAGCTTTAGCTCTCTGAGAAGGTCTCATCAGGAATCACAACTTAGATATACCCAAGTTCCACGACCTCTAGCTGAAATGGTATGTAGATCTCCTGAGTAGTTAATAATTAATAATAATAAGAAGAATATTATTATTAATAATAATAATAATAATAATAGGGCTTCCATGGTTGGATATTATAAGGCATATATGAATGGTATCCACATTGAATGTTCAGTTCAGTTACCGGCAGTGTGATTCATTATGACATCTATTTTTACATCGTGTTGTGCTAAATAAATACAATATTCTCAAATGGCAGTTCTGACAGTTGAAATAAACCAAGTCGGAGAATTTCTTTACATTTCTTTACATTTCTTTACAATAACCATGACTCGTGACTTGCTCCCAGGATATAACTTCCAATACAAAACTTTATTTCACACATCAAAGGTTCAACTTGCTTAACTTTACAAAACGTTGGTGCTCCTTTCAAACCTTGTGTGATCAGACAACCACGGAAGCCAAACAGAGGCCAGGCAGCACCCCCCACCCTCCCCCCCTCCCACCAGCCACACAGAGGCCAGGCAGACCCCCCCCACACCCACCAGCCCCATCCAGGAGCCTCCGGCTGCTTGTTCATGTGGATCCAGGCACCTGTTCACGTCTGCCCCCTGGCAGGCAGTGAACACTGCTGGCTGGTTCTAACTGGTTTAATTACCCGGTTACAGCTATTACTGCGCATCAAGCTTCGTCAGCTCACCACTGTCCCTCTCCACCGCGCTCTTTGTTTTCGTCTTAAATTCTAATTGTAAGCCTGAATTTCGATTGGGTTCAAACCCAAACCCTTAACAACCCTCCAACAGTGATTACGCAGCTTCTCAATGGGATTCCAAACCTCAATGCAAGACTGAGTTCCAGTTCAGTGTCTGTCTTAAGCAGCGTTTTAACCGGCCTGTGCCACACACTCCTCATGTTATAAGCAATTCAAGGTAATTCAAGGTGCTTGACACACAAAAGATAAATGATTATAGTTTCCCGTCTGTCCGTCCACAGGAGTAGCTGGTGTTCTAGGTGTTACCAGTGGGAACTCTGTCTATAAGCTGCACCACATCTCACGAGGGCCTTTGGTCTGTTGCCCTTACAGCTTCAGTAAGACTGTAGATTAATTACACCTGAGCAGAGCTCACCACGTATCCCTTCCAGAGTCTGTTCTGCTGCGTATAGAAGTCATATCTTCATCTCTGTATCCTTCCTCGATCTCCCCTCATAGTGGATGAAGGCTCTCATTTATGACATCCTCTCAGCCTCTGTAGCTCTTCTGAGAGAGAGAAGAGAGATTTATAGTTCTTGTGGGAGTTCTCCTTGGCCCCTCTAATCTCTCTTTTCTTTATTGTATTTGACTCAGTCATTTCTCCTTGGGACCAAGTTTCCAAATGGAGTTTAGCTTAAGCGTTGCTTCACGTGTATGTGCTTGGGTTAGCATGGAGATACAACAAAACAAAAAAGATCTTTATCTGGTCAACAAAATGTTCTATGCATTTTGCAACTCATTTTGTATCAAATGCAACTCAGCTGCATCTTCTGTGTTGACGTAGAATACAAACAAATGAAGTAAACAGTTGAGTACTTGGTTCTAATTCTAATAACTAAGAGGACACACACACACACACACACACACACTCTCTCTACATTTACCAAATTTAGCAGGTATATTTAACTTGACCTGCTGAAAATGCAAAGATTCTCATTTCTCCAACTGACTCTTGAGAGATCAGAGGAGTTGTCTGCACTAGGGCCCAAAATTAGAGTGCAGGTGGAACTGGTGCCATGGACAGTGTGAGTGAAGATGAGAGAGGCTCTATAAACCTCCACAGCTTTGCCAAAGTCTCCACCCCTTCAAAGTCAGCAAATCCATCTAGATAACAAATGATGCATTGTTATTTTGTGCTATGTCATTGTATTTTAAATATTTTAAATATTTAAAATTTACTCTCAAACTTTATTTAAAGTAATGTTGGCTTTATGTAAAATAAAAAACAAACAAAAAAAATCTCTGGCAAAAATAATTAATTGAGAAATGCAACTGTTCTGAATAAAACACTTCCTGCATTTAATCACCATTGATCAGACTGAATCTAGAGGTGAGCTATGAAAATGAAGACCAATGAGCATTATAAGGAAATCAGAAGTAAAGCTACAGACACATTCGAGATAGAAAAAAAGGCTACAGATGAATGTCCAAGTGTTTGAATATTCCTGTGAGCACTGTTGGATGAGTTATGAGAAAACAGAGGCTGCATCCTAGAACCCAGACCCTGCCTAGATACGGCCATCACTCAAAACGCAGCATCAAAGCAAGCAGGGGACTTGTGAGGGAAGCCACACAGAGGCCAACAATCACTTTAAAGGAGCTACAGAGTTTATTAACCGAGTCTACAGTAAAGATGCTCCAGTCAACGACATCAAGAGCTGTGCATGCTGTTGCTCTGGACACGAGAGACGAGAAACCACATCAAAGCCCATCTGACGTCTGCTGCAGACTGACCCAGCTAAAATGTGGGATTTGTGGACAGATGAAAAAAAAAATCTGGGGGGGGGTATAATTCAAAATGTTACATGTGGTGCAAACATAGCACACCCCATATCTAGTGGCAGAGCCCAGGACCCCAGAGCCCCTGGTGAAATCTCACTGGGGCAAGAGGTGCTCCTGTCATGTCACTTGAACACTTCATTGTCTGAATGTTGAAAGATTCACAAACTTTACATTCATTTGATTTTTGCATACAAACAACCTCCCAGTCTGAACTAGTGGCCCTGTGGTTTGCCTCAAATTTGGTGACGATTTGCAGACATTTTTCAGTTTTTAATTTTGAGGAATAGATCTGCTGATAAATAATGAGTTTTGATAATGGCTGACAGTAAAAATACTGCTTAGAACATTGTGTGCCGTTCGTAATCCAGAGGGTGTGGACAAACCTGAGACGTGGATGGAGGTTGGATGTTTGTGCACTGTATGTACCTTTCTTTGGTTATCAACATAAGTGCCTTGTATTAACACATCATCCATCATCATCTTCTTCTTCTTCTTCTTCTTCTAATAATAATAATACATGTGTATATATATAGTGCTTTTCAAGAACCCAAAGATGATAGACATCATACCAGGATAATGGCACTGATTCAGATATAGACTAGATGGTCAGGACTAGATGAAGCTTAAGGAAACCCATAGGCTAAGGTGAAAGATGTGTTTTTAAGGTTGCATTTAAATATGGAGAGAGAGCTCGGACGTGCGGGGGACACATCGGGAAAGCGCTCTGGCACTGAAGCTGTACAGGTTTGGCTGTAGGACCAGTGATTGCTGCCAGTTCTGTTCCTAGTCTTCCCAACGTGTTATAAGGCCTAAAGTGTACAATACAAAAATGGTGAGATCTGTATTCACAGGCAACTACATGAGTGTTCCATGCAAAGAGGAGTTGACAGGATGCACCTCTGATGTTTTGACACAAGGAACGATGTTGCTAACTCTGAGGAAGATTTGACCGGCGGTGCATGTTCATAGCTGTGCCAGACACGCTAGCATTGGTTGCTCTTGTAGTGAACCCGTACAGCGCCTTCATGATCGTACCACGGAGAGAAGAGTGTGTGATGGTTTGAGAGGCGATGTGTGACGGCGTGTCCAGTTTGGGGAAGACCAACCTGGGAGGTCGTGAGTTTGAGCTGTTGAGCTGAAAAGTAGTTTACTGGTTTTACTGCCCCATAATGACAAAAGAGCCATAAGTGGCCTTGGAGTGACACAGAAGGCTGATCGCACACGCTTGATCAGACAGTGTGTGCACGACTTTGAGCTGTGCGTGAGTGTGCGTGAGTGTGCGCGAGTGTGTGAGTGTGTGTGAGTGTGCGTGAGTGTGCATGGTTCGAGTTGTTTTGATACAGTAACTTTGACTGTGAAAGACAATCAAAGGCATATGAGAATACATGCTTACACACCTATACAGAGGCTGTAGAGAATACATGCTTACACACATACACAGAGACTGTAGAGAATACATGCTTACACACATACACAGAGACTGTAGAGAATACATGCTTACACGCCTATACAGAGACTGTAGAGAATACATGCTATACAGAGACTGTAGAGAATACATGCTTACACACATACACACACACCTATACAGAGGCTGTAGAGAATACATGCTTACACACCTATACAGAGACTGTAGAGAATACATGCTTACACACCTATACAGAGGCTGTAGAGAATACATGCTTACACACCTATACAGAGGCTGTAGAGAATACATGCTTACACACCTATACAGAGGCTGTAGAGAATACATGCTTACACATACAGGCAGAGGCTGTAGAGACTGTAGAGAATACATGCTTACACACCTATACAGAGGCTGTAGAGAATACATGCTTACACACCTATACAGAGACTGTAGAGAATACATGCTTACACACCTATACAGAGGCTGTAGAGAATACATGCTTACACGCCTATACAGAGACTGTAGAGAATACATGCTTACACACCTATACAGAGACTGTAGAGAATACATGCTTACACACCTATACAGAGACTGTAGAGAATACATGCTTACACAGAGGCTGTAGAGAATACATATACAGAGGCTGTAGAGAATACATGCTTACACACATACACAGAGACTGTAGAGAATACATGCTTACACACCTATACAGAGACTGTAGAGAATACATGCTTACACATACAGAGACTGTAGAGGCATGTAGAGAGATACATGCTTACACACCTATACAGAGGCTGTAGAGAATACATGCTTACACACCTATACAGAGACTGTAGAGAATACATGCTTACACACATACACAGAGGCTGTAGAGAATACATGCTTACACACATACAGAGACTGTAGAGAATACATGCTTACACACCTATACAGAGACTGTAGAGAATACATGCTTACACACCTATACAGAGACTGTAGAGAATACATGCTTACACACATATACAGAGACTGTAGAGAATACATGCTTACACACATATACAGAGACTGTAGAGAATACATGCTTACACACCTATACAGAGACTGTAGAGAATACATGCTTACACACCTATACAGAGACTGTAGAGAATACATGCTTACACACATACACAGAGGCTGTAGAGAATACATGCTTACACACATACAGAGACTGTAGAGAATACATGCTTACACACCTATACAGAGGCTGTAGAGAATACATGCTTACACACCTATACAGAGACTGTAGAGAATACATGCTTACACACCTATACAGAGACTGTAGAGAATACATGCTTACACACATATACAGAGGCTGTAGAGAATACATGCTTAAACACATACACAGAGGCTGTAGAGAATACATGCTTACACACCTATACAGAGGCTGTAGAGAATACATGCTTACACACATACAGAGACTGTAGAGAATACATGCTTACACACCTATACAGAGACTGTAGAGAATACATGCTTACACACATACACAGAGACTGTAGAGAATACATGCTTACACACCTATACAGAGGCTGTAGAGAATACATGCTTACACACCTATACAGAGGCTGTAGAGAATACATGCTTACACACCTATACAGAGGCTGTAGAGAATACATGCTTACACACCTATACAGAGACTGTAGAGAATACATGCTTACACACCTATACAGAGACTGTAGAGAATACATGCTTACACACCTATACAGAGGCTGTAGAGAATACATGCTTACACACCTATACAGAGACTGTAGAGAATACATGCTTACACACCTATACAGAGACTGTAGAGAATACATGCTTACACACCTATACAGAGACTGTAGAGAATACATGCTTACACACATACAGAGACTGTAGAGAATACATGCTTACACACATATACAGAGGCTGTAGAGAATACATGCTTACACGCCTATACAGAGGCTGTAGAGAATACATGCTTACACACATACACAGAGGCTGTAGAGAATACATGCTTACACACCTATACAGAGACTGTAGAGAATACATGCTTACACACCTATACAGAGGCTGTAGAGAATACATGCTTACACACCTATACAGAGACTGTAGAGAATACATGCATACACAGAGGCTGTAGAGAATACATGCTTACACACATACAGAGACTGTAGAGAATACATGCTTACACACCTATACAGAGGCTGTAGAGAATACATGCTTACACACATACACAGAGGCTGTAGAGAATACATGCTTACACACCTATACAGAGGCTGTAGAGAATACATGCTTACACACCTATACAGAGACTGTAGAGAATACATGCTTACACACATACACAGAGGCTGTAGAGAATACATGCTTACACACATACACAGAGGCTGTAGAGAATACATGCTTACACACATATACAGAGGCTGTAGAGAATACATGCTTACACACCTATACAGAGACTGTAGAGAATACATGCTTACACACATATACAGAGACTGTAGAGAATACATGCTTACACACCTATACAGAGGCTGTAGAGAATACATGCTTACACACATATACAGAGGAAACGAAAGAAAATAATTAAGTATTTATACTCTCGTTTGGACAATACTGAGTCATTGTTACATTTAGTTTTATACAGTAATCCACTGCAGGCCCAATCTTACTGTTCACAATTTCTTCAATGCACCAGTCCTTACCAGCAACAAAGATGACATCTGTATTTTTCTTCCTCGCTTAATTGATTCAAATGTATCCCTGGTTTCATATCAACAATTACTGTCATTATGATGCGATTCTCCCTTGCACACAATACTTTTTTATTCTAGTGTTTCAGGACCATGCATTTGTAATTCATGCATTTGTAATTAACTGTCCCTAGAGCACATCACTTGTTGCACTAACAATACCTGCATCATGTTTTAGTTGTCTTAGACTAGCCCTCATTATTGTGCCTGTTTTAATTAATATGAAGATCCACAGTGACCCTGTAACAGCTCTTCATTCAAATGAGCGTGCCTCTGTAGGGGTCCTCTGTAGGGGTCCTCTGTAGGGGTCCTCGGTCTGCCCCTCCTGCAGGTTGAAAGCCCTCCTGCTCTCCTGTGCCTTTCATTAGCTGCAACTACAACCAGCTCCATGTCTTCTGTTTAATCACCCTCTCTTTACTAAAACATTACTATAGTTCTTTGCTTTTATATATATATATATGGTTTTTTTTATCTTACTTGTTTATATTTGTATATCCTGTGTGATATTACTTTGCTTCGTGCAGGTGTATGGGATGTGCAGTACAACGGCATCTCGCCTTGCGGGAACAGAAAGAGAGGAAGGTGTGGAAAGACTCTGAGATCATAAATTATATTACATAAATGAGAAAACTATTTATTCGTTGGAAGAAAAATGTTGCTTCTGGTCAGCATATATGAACACACACTGTCCCTCTGGCCTTTTGCTCTTTATGTTGATTAAGCACTGAGTCAACAGATTGTTTAAAATTAGTTTGAATTGATTGGTGTCACTCTGATATTATTCTCAAGCGCACTAGTGATCTATGGCCTGACTGCCTTTGGGTTTTCCATACTTCCTTAATGTGAAGTCTCGGCTTTTCCGCCATTGATTCCTCATGCCATTGGATGCTTAATGACTGTTGTTTTATTGAATGAAATCAATAATATTTTATTGTAAAGGTCAGTATAGTGAAATATGAATATTAGCTCAAAGGGCACAATACCTAAGTTTGAGCTAGTTCATCTCTGTTGTGCATTAGTAGCATATGAGATGTCATGAAAATATAATTTGCTCTCCTTGTTTTATGGGAGGCAGCAATGTATAATACATAAATTGGTTAAATATATTGTTATTTCTAAAATAAAAATAACCGTACGCGGTTGTTTGCTATTGGGGATGTTTTGGGGTGGTAGGGTACTCTCAAACCTGCGGTGACACCACAGTGCTCATGGAAACACTACCATGGCAGTAGTAATGCTATGTGTGTCTGTAAGCCACATTAAATCTGTCCAGAAGTGGTAAAACAAACAAACAAAAAACCTGGTGAATTGTGTATGACCTACAGTTCACAGGGGTTACAGTCAGTAACACATGACTCTTATAAGGAGCTGTGTGAAGATGTAAGCTCTGCGTTTAATGAAGTGGATTATTAATTTAAGAAAGAGCTGATTATCAAGTATAACCTCAAAGGATATTCCATAATTTTGATAATTTGGAAATTAAGAAAGTAAACGTACAGGCTGTCAGCAAAATTCTCAAAAAAAAAAAACTATAAAATTCTGGCTATGGTAGAAACTACAAACAATGAATTCCAAAATTATTTTTGTCAAATTTGATTAACCAGTTATCTTTGACAACAAGGACACAGTAATGTGTGGATACACTGTTATTACTCAGAAAAATGAAGAGATGAATACAGCCATTAACATTTATACCTACCTTCAGCAAAAAGCAAGTGGTTTCAGACACACAGCCAATCACAGTGCAAACGTCACTCCAAGGGGAGGAAACTTCTATGTGAACTCAAACACGAACTTGAATGCAACTAAACAGTTTTGTAAAGTTTCTTCATTTCTTAAATTGTTCTTTTTTCCAAGTAGTTTTCACATTACAAAGGAAAATCTCTCTGTCCCTCACTTTGTCCCTTTCTGTCTATGCCTTCAAATCAAGTTATGGAGCAGAAAAGCTGGTTAAAATGCACAGCACTGGACCAATCTCCTGTCAGTCCCAAATGAGGCTTGAGTGTGTGGTGACCGGAGTTTGACACCCTGAGCTGTCTGTCTGAGCATAACATTGATTGGCTAGGGAATGGGATATGTTACGCGAGCGTAGCAGGAGTGATCAGAGCGCGAGAGCCTGGGAGAGCAGGGGGAGTGAGAGATACAGAAGGGTAATCCGAGGCCTCGGCGGAATTGGTGACGAGCTCATGACAAACGACTCTGGTCTCATAGGGGATAATTAAAATCATGAAGTAAGACCGAAGCCGTTGCCATGACAAAGACAGCGCTAGAGAGACGATGGGGTGCTTTAGATAAAAAACAAAGACTTGTGTGAGACTTTGATAACAGTGCGTTTTGGAAGGAGCTGACCCAGAAAGGGCTCCACACTTTGATAGCAGCGGTAAGAAAGAAGAAACGGGAGGGAGACTCTCTCTCTCTCTCTCTCTCTCTCTCTCACTTGCTCTCTCTCTCACTCGCTCTCTGTCTCTCTCTCTCTCTCACACACACTCTCTCTCTCTCTCTCTCTCTGTCTCTCTCCCTCTTACCATCTCTGATTCTCTTTTCCAAACTCACACATAAACATGCACACAGCGCACTGCTCAACTGCCTTTAATAGAATGTTTAATAAGGCCCCTTCTGCCACTATTATCAGAGTAGACAAGTCCAAAACATCCACATACACACACTCACACACTCACACACACTGGGGTGCTGAGAGACTGAATATTCCAATATTCATAGTTCTTCTGGCCTATCCGTAGCAGATACCACTGTTATGTACAGAGGTTATAAGGAGGTCACACCAGTCCCTGGTCATTTACAACTACATCCAGAAACAACTATTCAGACCTTCGTGTCACAAAGGGAATATTGACCAGTATCAGCAATTCTCTGGACATGCTGTGGAAAGAAGAAGAAATGAAGAGGATGAGTGGAAGAGCTCAGGCTTGCGTTAAAGTGATGCCTCTGCAGGGAGGCGCTCTGTCCTGCAGATGTGCCCCACGACTCGACGACCCCCCCCATCTTAAGGCGAGTCCTGGGCTTCATATGGTCACCTTGGAGCCGCTGTATCTTTAAAAGGTAATCTAGACCATATTTGGCAAACCATATTTTAGAACATGCATATATACGTTCTAAACACTGCACTCTAATATGTAAGACAGATGCTTAGTCCTCGTCATACTTTTATATCCTATGAAACAAATTGTCAGGCTTCTATTTCCAAATGAATTCACTCCTTTGACCTCTTTATATCAGTTGACAGGGAGCACAGCCTTGGAGTCATGGGAGCATAAGGCACTGTGTAACTGAGGAACCAACTGCAGCACATCCTTAACTCTGCACTGCGGAACCAAAGAATCCAAACACTCTCAAAACACTCTTCTTGATATTAAAGATCCAACACCTCAAACACGTAGGCAACATTTACCATAATGGCTCCATGGATAGTGTGTGGTGGTCAGCTCACCTCTTTGTGCAGTGACTTCTCCGTGTGTACTGATAAGACTGGAACACAGCCATCGCCAGTGCCCTCTACTTTCACGTCTTCTCCGCCTGTGTATCTGATAGAGAAATAATGACCTCCTACCTAATTCCCCTGTATGGATTTCTCTGCCCTTGGCAACCCTGGTCAGATCTCCTGCATGTTACATTTGCCGTGGGAGTTGGGAGTGTCTGGAGTTGAGGCTTACAAATTTATGGTGAGCCCCTAACAGTCATTTTAAACGCAATCTTGTTCATCTAAACTAGTGTAAATGTTGGCTACCTCTGTACCTCTTGACCACAAAAAGTGCCTTGAAATGAACAAGTATGGACAGCTCCAGTGTCACATCTTTTAATCTCATATACACATATGCCAGCTCCAGTGTCACGTCTTTTAATCTCACATATACATATACCAGCTCCTGGATCACATCTTTTAATCTCACATACACATATGCCAGCTCCAGTATCAGATCTTTTAATCTCACATACACATATGCCAGCTCCTGGATCACGTATTTTAATCTCACATACACATATGACAGCTCCTGGATCACGTATTTTAATCTCACATATACATATACCAGCTCCTGGATCACGTATTTTAACCTCACATTTACATATGCCAGCTCCTGGATCACATCTTTTAATCTCACATATACCAGCTCCTAGATCATGTCATTTAATCTCACATTTACATATGCCAGCTCCTGGATCACGTATTTTAATCTCACATATACATATGCCAGCTCCTGGATCACATATTTTAATCTCACATACACATATGCCAGCTCCTGGATCACGTATTTTAATCTCACATATAAATATGCCAGCTCCTGGATCACGTATTTTAATCTCACATTTACATATGCCAGCTCCTGGATCACATCTTTTAATCTCACATATACCAGCTCCTAGATCATGTCATTTAATCTCACATTTACATATGCCAGCTCCTGGATCACGTATTTTAATCTCACATACACATATGCCAGCTCCTGGATCACATTTTTTAATCTCACATATACCAGCTCCTAGATCATGTCATTTAATCTCACATTTACATATGCCAGCTCCTGGATCACATATTTTAATCTCACATACACATATGCCAGCTCCTTTTAATATCACATACAGCTCTGGAAAAAATTATCAAACCATTGCAGAAAGATCAGGTGTGTGACGGGCAGAGAGTGCGAACAAATAAGGAAGCGATCACGCCAAGTCTCAGAGAAAAGGAGGGGTTTAATATATAACATGCGCAAACCAAAATCCCGTGCACTGACCCAAATCAAGGATACAATAGCCAGCAGTCAACTGACACAAAGACAAGACATATATAGACAGACAAACGACCCTCAGGTGCGGGGGATGATAAGCCCCGCCCACCTGAGGGACGCACACAACGCAACAACAACAGGACAACTGCCGCTGTACAGTAGGCGACCGGTAGGGAGAGCCTCCCTCACCGTGACAAGGTGCTCTTGTTTTATTTGGTATGTGTCTGAGGGAAATTCACATTTTTGTTTTTTTTCAGTATACCACTTTGAAAATTGCTCCTAAATTCCAAATAAAAAAGTATTGTCATTGATTTGCAGAAAATTATACCTGGTCAAAATAGCAAAATATGCAGTGTTTTCAGATCTCATATAATACAAAGAATACAAGTTCACATCTATATGAAAACACAAGGAAGGGTTCAGAAATGGTGGAATCACCCAGATTGTAGGTCACAGTTTCTTGGCTCTTGGCTCATTCTGCTATGCAGACGTTGGGCTGAAGATTGGCTGGATCATGACAGGGTCTCCATCTAATGACCTTCCAGCCACACCGTGATCTGTGTGGCAGGGTGTGTAGTCCTGATGGAGTAACCGGTGCTCAATGTTATTGTACTTTTATATTAGCTTCCCCAGTTCTGAGGAGACATTCTGAAGATGTGTTTCACAGTTCATCATTGACAGTATGTATCTGTTATTTAAAATCGTCAGTGAGTGCCAATCTCCTAAATTTCATCTAAATTTTTGCTTGTTAGAACTTAAGAACTTTGTGTTGACATTGATGGTGTCACTTTTCAACCATCTGTGAGTGTTGAATCCTCCCCTTCAGCCTCAGATTAGGTAATATGCTAAAATGAAAAGTTGTCTGTGGCTCCAGCATTCCTGTCTTCAACACTTACTTAGTTTGCAAAGTGCTAAAACACTGACTCCTGCTTTCATAACCTCACGTATAGATTTTTGCGCTTCCCTCCAGCATCCCCATCGGCATCTCTGGTAAAACGCTAACTAGACTTCAACTTATTCAAAATTCATTTGATAGGTTCCTCATACACACTGAGTGCTCAGAACCCATCACGCTCACACTTCATTAGCCACAGTCCCTGCCCGACGCATCCCAAGTTAAGTACTTCAGAAACTTCTGCGTGCATGTAAATCACTGCTCAGTCTGACCTGCTCTTAACTCACTGCACTTACGCAACTACACACCCTAGCTCACATGCTCAGGTCCTGGGCTACTGCTGGACAGGTGGGCCCTGACACGCGGCTGGTGTTGTGGGGGTGGTGGTGTGGGTGGTGCTGGTGTTGCTGGTTAGATTGCTCCATATCGTAGCTACCAAGTTTCAGATATTCATCGTATAGTATCTCCATTGCAGTTCTTTGTCCTTTTTTAAAAGACCCAATTGAAAACACACTGGTTGACTCTGTTTTGTCACCTCTGTTCCTCCTAACTTTACTCTTATGTCACACTAGAAATATTGTATCTTTAAAGGTAGATTATGTGCTGCTCAGTACCATGGAGTTAAGATAATGACAATTGAAATTATTCATCCATCATATTTCCAATAGCTCCTTAGTATGTTTGTTCTTATATGTTTTACACTCTGATAATTCCTAACATTTCAGCGTATGTGACAGTCCTTTAAAGTAGTTCAATTCTATCCTGTCCTATGGATGGAAATCTAATTAATGCCAAGACACGCAGTGACTCATGAAGCCAATCGTGACATTTTTACGTGATGTAATTTACAAGAGGCGGTTTGTGAAATCTATAGACAGGACCAAGGAGAGAAGCATAACAGAGCATGTTGTTTGTAGAGCATTGGGAGGCATTGGAGTCCTGATTGAACACAATGGTATGACCACATGTACACAATGGTATGAACACAATGATGTGAACACGTACACGATGGTATGAACACATGTAAACAATGATGTGAACACATGTACTGTGTGCATTATCCCACTGTTAGTCACCATCACCCTGCAGAGGTGAATCCAAAGCAGTGTTTACATTATTGAGGGGTGAAAAAAAAAAATATATATATATATATATATTTCTAAATGTATGTATTCCTTTGGGTCTGTAATTCAACATGATTAAAAATTCAACAATGTCTATGAGGGTACAGTACATAGTCTGCTTTAATTCTAGGATATTTACACAGCCACTTTATTAGAAATACCTTACAGTCGTTCAGTCTAAAGTCCATCTGTTGCTGTTGCTGTGTACAGTTGACAATATCTGCCTTTCATCAGGTTTCAGTTTGTGAGCGGTGCACTGCTGTCGGCTGGGCGTGTTGGTGTGCTGGATCATCCTCAACTCAGCTTTAGCACACGGTGATGCATGCAAAACCCCCAGCAGTTCCACCACACCACTCCCATCCTTATGCTAATTCTGTGCTGAGAATGGTCTGCCAGCCAAATTATATATAATAACTACATTACATGGTCTTTTAAAAATGATGATGTTTGTTTTAACACTAATTGGGGCATGAATGATAAACAGTGCACATGACCTAGGCAGAACACCATCCTTCTTTAATTAGGGCCCCAGAGTAAGACTGTCTCAGGGAATGTGTGTTTGAAATATTGTAAAGCATTATCTGAAGCATTATATTCACAATAATGAGGTCACATAAAAACAAAGCAAGAACAAAAATGTTCACCTTGTAATGATGCTCAGAGGATTTAAAGAAAGTAAAGAATTAAAAGCAAAACAAAAGTCATGTTCTTCAAACTTTAAAGAAAGTAGACAAGGCAAAATAAGAGTCATCTACTTGCAGCTTAATTTCTGCCTGCTAATCCAACATATACATTCATTGAGGACTATTATGGCTCTACACTTTTGCCCTGTCCAAAGAACTCCCATTGGGACTGATCAGAGTTGGGTGAGACCTGGACACTTACCAGATGTAGCCATGAAATTCTCTCTGCTGTCCTCTCTTTCCCTTAACCCTCTCTCACAGCACACGACATGATCTGAATTCATTCAACGTGCTATGGCAGGAAGACGTCCAATCCCCCACTCGATGTCTGCCAGCACTTTTCAAAGGGCTGAACTCGAGTTGACCGTGGCCCCAGACAGCTAGCTGTCTGGTCCATAGGGACCTCTAGGCTCCCGGCATGCTTTTTAACCAGGAACCCCCACACCCCAGCCTGGCAGGGTGCTATTCCTCATACTGCTTCTGAGGCCAGTCAAAAGCAGCAGCATGAAAAAATCATCACAAGGCGCAGGCTGCTGGCCCTGCATCTCATCCACCCAGGCTCCCCATTTACAGTGACCTGTCGACCTCTGCTCAACTCCGAACACAGTGTGATGGAGCAAAAAGGGGGTTGTGGGGAGCGAGGACGATGGTGACAAGGTGTGTGAGTCGGGCTGGCGTGTTGCCTGAGTGCTTGTTATTCGTCTTCAGATTGGTTTCATGATTTTTTAATGATCTTTGGTTGAGTTGACCTAGGAGTCAGTTAACACTAAGAGTTACAGAACTAATGAGAGAAAACCCATGAGAAGGAGGCTGTGGCAGACGGGGCCAGGCCACCAGGGGGCGCTGTTCCACTCACTACCCTGCTGCAAGAGGTGCTTGGATGTCCTTTCCCTGAACCCTGATGAAAAGCCATATTAGGACATGAGTGCCTCGGTGAGTCGAGTTATTTCCCATTTGTGCAGCTGAGCACATCAGTATGATCTGAGGAGCACATCTTGCCTGCTCTAAGCAATGTTACTAATACGTGTGAGCCCAGAATTGCCAGGATTGGCATATTTCTTGTATTTTCTTCATGTCTGTCTGCTCATTAGAAATAACCTTTGACAGCCAAACTTGTAAAACTTTTTAAGGTATTGAAGGCACATAATACCACCATATCTGACTCAAGCCACACCATTTGTTGCCATGGTTTTCTAAACAAAGGCTGGTAATTAATACGTTGCATTAATACGTTGCATATTTGTCTAATCTTTGATTTTGTTTCTACCCAAAGGTATTCACTGACCTAAAAACAATTTTTAGGTCTAATTTGGTTGTTTTTAAAAAGTTGATGTGAGATAAAATGCTATAGTATTCATAGTTAATATCCATCCATCCATCCATCGGCTCATCCGGGTCCGGCTCGCGGGGGCAGTAGTCGCAGCAAAGCTCATAGTTAATAGATGGAACTGGAAAATAATTACATTTGAAATCTGATTTGTCTTCAGCAGGAACGTTGGCCGTGTGACTGCACTTCACCTCATCACTTCTAGAGTATGTGAAATGCAAAATGGAAACAAACCTCATATTCCTCCTCCCCACACCGCACACCACCACTGGATCTCCCAACTGTAAAGCCGTAGGACTGAAAATGTGTGCACATGTATGGTTACCGCTAGAGCAAACACCCAGACCCCTTCTTATGCTGCTAGAAATGCACGGAGGTGAGCCACGCTACGCCAGCAAACCAGGATACGTCTAATTACATATTCAGGGGGTTTACCTGCCAGCCAGTAGCCATATTCATTTATTCATTCATATATATATGAATGAATGAATACATGAGAATAATGCTGTAGAAGGGTAGATAGGAGGACTGAGGAAGTGCCTTTTAAAGCGTGAAACCACAGCACTGAGTGATGTACAGCCCTTCAGGAGAGGTTTGGTGTTTGGTACACCAAGTTGTCTGTTTGCAGAAGGCCGAAGGTTGTTTGGAGCAGTATAAGGACATGGAGACACTGAGAAAGATAGACAGGAGCAAGACTGTGAAGGTCTTTGACAGTAATACAGTGTAGTTGATACTAAATATAGGAAGAGTCCAGAAACCATATATATATATATATTTATATAAATTTATATATATATGCGGGTGAAGAAAGGCTTAGTAAAGATTAAGTAAGAGACTTAAGACGCTGAAATGAGAGTGCAGAGTTGATAATCGCATCAAAATGCTAAACTGCACAGATTTAACAGTTTAACCATTAATGTCAACAGAGAAACCGGACAGACTGAATAGTTGGAATTTGGGGTCTGCTAATGGTTTTTCTGTTTCTTTCAGTGGTTAATTTAAGAAAGTTCTTATTCAGAGAACATTATTCTGGATATATTGTCCAAAAGGTAGTATGTCCTGTATATGACAAGGAGAGGAGAATTCAGTCCAGGGACAGTCCCCGTGTGACAGGGCCACTGTGTGACAGGGCCACTGGATGACTTGTGTCTTTCTAAAGTGACAGACTGTGTTGTGTCTGTGAGCCATAAAATATTTAACATTTTACCCCACTGTTTTCCTGAACCCTGCAAAGGATTTAAAACAGAATATTTTTAAGCCAATGATTCATTTTTTGGAGTTGTACAGATGCTAAAGAGTTTGAAGCATTTCTAAAATGTTCTTTGAACTCCCACAGTGCCCTTCTTCTCCTGCTAGCTACTGGCATTTGACAGCGGTCGGCACGTGGACTTTCTTTCCGTTCCTCTTATGTTGTCAATCATAAGTCCCCGCCTCCCTTAGGAGGTGTGTGTTGTTAGTCCCCGCCTCCCTCAGGAGGTGTGTTGTTAATCCCCGCCTCCCTCAGGAGGTGTGTGTTGTTAGTCCCTGCCTCCCGTGGATGTTTAGTTTCATCACTGTTGATGGTCATTGGTGGCTTCATTTGTTATTGTTAGCGCAATTTTATGTTGTTTGTTTTTGTTTTGCTTTTGTTCATTTTCATTAAACACTCACACATGCTTCTGTCCTTTCTCTGCGTCTTCTTCGTCTGCTTGCACATACGTATCAAAGCATCAAACAAGAAGTTCAAGGGAAATGAGGAAATGTGCATGAAATAAGGTCTGAAATAGCATGTCTGGTGATCATTCACTTCTGGAAAACAGCAGTACTTTACAAAGACAAACGACCCTCAGGTCTCGGGTTCCCTAATGGGCCACGCCTACCTGAGGGATGAACACAACGTCACAGCAACAGGACAACATAAAGTCCTACCGCAACTGACGGAGGCATCCAGCAGGGGGCCTCCGTACTATGACAGCATGTTCTTTGTCCGTGGCCTGGTCAGATCACTGTGGGATTACAGGTTCACCCTTGCACTAAAACACACAGTCCATGGATGCATGTATAAATACTCCCAAACATGCACTTGGTGGAGGAAGTGTTGTGAGGTCAAGGTTTTAGTCAAAAATACACAACCCTGTTCTTTTCCCTTGCGTGTAAGGACTCCGTTATTGATGCTTTTTGTTTTTTTGTTTGTGACGCACTTTCATTTCTATCTCCCTGTCTCTCTCTCTGTTTCTCCCTCTCTCTCTCTCTCTCTCGCTCTCTTGCTCACAGTTTAAGATATGACGTACTAAGACGTACAGAAACCCACGGACAAGATATAGATGTTGCTCCAACCTAGCAACGAGGTGCTGATTGGTTGAGGTGTAGGTAGCCTGAGGCATGCCATTGGTGGATTGGTCTGGTGTGAGACAGGGAGCTGTCAGGCAGGCAAATGGAGCAATTGAGAGATGTGTGACGTGGGTCAAACAACCTGTAAAACGTGGTCATGTGTACAGAGAGTGCTGCACTTGTGAGAGAGCTGCTGAATGTACGGGAGCGCAGAAAGTATGAATGAACTGTTTGGCAGAACGACGAACGATGTTTGTGAGAGTGTGTGTAATGGGTGAAATGTATGTAAATGTATACATTGTTTATTTGTGCATACAAAAACACACAGATGTCTCTTCTTAGACCTAATGAAAAACAAAACCGAAGCAGATTCAATGCCCGTTGCCTGTGAAAAAAGAAAACAGTGTGAGGGTGAAATCTCTAATTTCCATCTTGTCTCTCCATTCTCCCCTCCTGTCTGTTTTACCTGATACCCAACTGCAGTCCTCTACATGATTGTCGTTGCCTTAAAGCAACACCCTCTCCTGCTAATACCTTCAGCGTAAGCACGTAGGTTACAGGCTGAGAATGCTAAGCAGGGCTGTGCAGAAGACGCTGCTCCCTGCTTTGGCTTCCCAACCCTGGAGAAGTGATAAAAGGCAGCCGTGACTGGACCTATTGGTGTACTATATAGCAGAGCAGAGGGAAAACTAATCCATTGGCCTGGATTTGAGTGGATCTTGCCTGGGAACATCCCCAGTCCTGTTCGCCTAATCCTTACTAAACACAGAGCTCACTTACTCTGATAGGACACCTGCTGCTTGCCACACAGCCAATGGCGTGCAGGCAAAATTATGGAGTACTGGCTGTCTCTGGCTCGCCCTTTCTCTCTCCCTTTCTTTCTCTCCCTCTTTTGCTCTCTTTCTCTCTCTTTCTCTTTCACGCACACACACACACACACACACACACACACACACACACAATTGTGCAACGCAGAACAAGGTAGGATTTTTTTTTCAGCTTGGCAGCAGTTTCAGTGCGTTGCACAACCTGGAGGTTGAGAGGGAGGTGTAAAGGAGATAAAGGAGCAGAAGGGGGCTGTGCTTGTGCGTGGCTGTGTGCGTGAGGAGGTGTAGCTCCTCCTGGTCATCCATTACTCACATTTGCATAGAAATTGACAAAACTGTGCTGGTTTCCTCCTTTCCATTAAGAAAAGAACAGTATTAATACCACTCTGAATGCACAAAGGGAAAAAAGTCCTATGACGTTTTTCTAAAGCAATCGCTGTGCATTCTCAAAGCAAAACAAAAACTGTAATGAAGTTCTTGAGCAGACAAAGGAGACCATAATATGCCATGTTGCTAGTGTAGGGCCATCACCAGCTTAGCTGTGTTGCCCTTGGGTTTGCTCCAGTCTGATCTGGATAGGCTGATTGCACCCTTGAAATCCTTAGATTTTGTTTTAGGCACTTACTGGTTGTAATAACACTGAGTCACACAACAGTTTTATAATATATTTCTGGTTTATGGATGCAGTGCGATGGCCTATGCAAAGACTGAAGTTCTGGAGAAAGATTTTGCATGAAACCTTCCTGGATAATACATTTGGAGTAATACATACTTACTCACCACTACCGTTGTATGTAGTAGATGTTCACCCAGGCTACACTGCACCTGTGTGGCCTGTATTACATGTTCGTCCACCCTCCATCTGTTCAGCTCACCTGTTTCAACTTGAAATTGGATATCGATGAGTCAGAAGAGCTCCGGAGCAGGAAGCCATTTGAGGGCCCTGCTTGAACCATCCCTGCCGTTCCAACATCTGGCACCACCCCCCCTACAGCCGAACCCTCCCCAGTGCCACGCTAACCCCTCTCATCTCCGCCCTGCCCACTCTGCTCTTCACGCCTCCCCAGGCGACTCTTTATCCTTCCCCATCCCATGTCTATCCATCCTCATCCAAATCCCTCCTTCCGTCCCATCCCTTTCCCTGTTCGTTCGTCACTCGTCATCCCAGAACCCCTCCCTTGTTCACACAGTCCTCTTCTTCTCCTCAAATCTCCGTCCTGTTCTTTTTTTCCTCTGCTCTTAGTTCCAGCCTTGTCTCGTTTACGTCTCACTGCCTTGAACTTCACTGCTTCGCCGCTCCTCAGCAACACCCTCCAGCCTGCCTCCCAGCCAAACCCCATCTCCTCAACCATCTCCGCTTCTCCATGCTGGCCTGCGCTGTCAGACACTCCCAGTGCAGTTATGTCTTCTTTGGCTCGTCTCCAGCTCTCACTGTTTCCACTGCTTTCTCTGACTGTGCTGCAAGCTCCTCTCTGCCGCTATAACATCGTCTTCCCTCCTCTGGCCACACACAGTCCGTAAAGCAGCTGTATCGTATTTCATTCCACCTGTCCTTCTTTCACCATCTACTCCATCTACAGCTGTATCGTTCACCAACAGCTCCCACGCATTTAATTCACCCAAACAAATGAGACGAATGTAGTTGTTGTTTTTGTGTGCATTTACCTCCGTCGCTCTGTCGCGTAGATCAGGATGTCCGTGGATCACGTCTGCCTGGCCAGTGGAAGCCACTCCCCTAGCACTTTAAGTCTGTCAGCTCTTTGGTAATGTTGAAGTAATAACCTTTCATTGTGACCACCATTCATTGTTGGGGGCATGAACATATAAAAGATTCTCATAACAGTCATTCACCTCAGTTGTCAGGACTCCATGTAGGATTAGGTATAGCAACTTCTGCAAGAACTGTTACATCACTTATCGTCGAACCTTCTGAATGATGGCCATCCCAGCCATATACAGATGCTCTCTCAGCAGTTGTCATTAACTTCTGTCATTTTTTCACTTACTCCTCAAATCACAGTCAGTTTAACTCGAGATATAGGTCTCCTCTTTCGAAAATGGAGTCCTGCAATAGAAAGAAAGAAAAATGAAGAAAAACCACACCTGAAACATTCTCCCTCCCAGATAATACCCCTTCTCACCACTGCCGCCCTCTCTAAAGAGCTGCCCCCCCCCCCTCCTGTCTCCTTCCTGTTCTCCAAGGATGTTCAGCAAGGAGGGACAGCTTTCTAGTGCAAAATAGAGGCTTTCCAAAGTTTGGCATTCACCACTGATCTGAAGCTTATTAAACCTTAACTAAACATGTGGTCTAGCTGCACTCATTATATGTAATCTGGTGTGTAGTGTCAAACCATGTAATGTAACAAAACGTGTTGCTGTCTATTGTTAAAAACATGCCCAGATATTATGACAATTTTTTGCTGGTTTCTAGTAATTTTCTGCATTTTTGAGCTCATTTACTTGCTTGCTATCCCCGTGAGGGCGTGGAAGGATTCAGCTTGGCTAGTCAAAATGTTTCGGACTGTCCTACAGAAAACATGACTCGTGGCACAGAATCTCTGCGTAGGTGACCTGGGTTGATTCCCTCAGTGATGATGGCCACCTCAGTGAAAGGACTGGAATGAGTGACAATACTAACCCTATCCATGTGTGCTAGCTTACCCACATACTGCCTTCATGACACTCATGGTTGTTGTCAAGGGGCTGGAGCTAGGTATCCCATGCTGGATGGTGAACTCTTTGATGCTTGCGAGTCTCTCTGTAGAGACACTCAAATTGCCAAAAGCAAAACTAAAAAAGCTTAAAGCATAATTTAATTTGATGCTTCTTGGTTCTGCTTTTTTCTGGGTCTTTTGTAGCCCAGTAGTGCCTGAGACACAAACTCACAAATGATGAACACACAGCCCACAATATGAAAACATACACTACCAGTCAAAAGTTCGGACACACCTGACTAAATGCATGTTCTTAATAGTAAAAGAAAGAAAAAAGAAAGTAAAAAGAAACTTTAATCTAATGGTTTATGCTTAAATTTGTTTATAATACAAATATAATTTGGGAAAGGTGCTATATGTATTAATTCTTAACACACACACACAATTGTAAATGTACCCTCAGCAAACATTTGCTAATGTTCCTCAGTCTACAAAGTCTCTGCATATGTGAGAATGTCTTCAGGACTGATGGAAATGGATCATGGGTGCTGCTTCAGCTGGTTAACAACACCGAGAGTGAGCAAAGCTGTCATCACAATATAGGACAGTCACTCCAAAGAATCGAATATCTAAATTAGTCGCTATTTGTTTTTTTAGAGCATAATAACGTTATTTCATTGGTTTGGCATCTTCCCTGTTTTTTTAATGTCAAAAATAATAAAAAATAAACAGAGTAGATGTGTCCACACGTTTGACTGGTAGCGTATATATATGAGTCAAGTACATTTCACAATTGTGTTTATTCCACATTTCAATCTCAAGAGCTGTCCACACCGAGTTAGAACTCTCCGTCGGGTGTGTTCATGTGTGTTCATGTGCGTGTGTCTGAATCTCAGCTGGGATGAAGACGGCTGCAGCCTGCACGAAGCCTGCTGGAGCTGAATGTGTGTGTGTGTGGGGGGGGGGGGTTTGGTGGAGCTGAATGGGTGGGTGGTGGTGGTGGTGGAGGTGGTGGGGTTGCTGGAGCTGAATGGGTGGGTGGGTGTGTGTGGGGGGGGGGGGTTGCTGGAGCTGAATGAGAGGTGAAGAGGCTGCCGTGTGAGTGGGCTGGGGGAGGGGGGAGGAAACTTGGAATCACACGGAGAGGAAAATAGTTTGTGCCTCTCCAGAAGCCTGGGGCCGCTTCTCTCACGGCAGTGGAAAATAGAAGTGGAGACATTTTCAGGCGATTAATGATCAGAGGTCTGCACTCTGTTTGTGAGTGTGTGTGTGTGTATGCGCTCGCACGCTTGCACATGCCTGTGCGTGCGTACATATCTGTGTGCATGTGTGTGTGCATTTTAATTTCTTGTATTGATGTATATGTTTATATGTAACTACTGCATGCTTTGGTGAGTATGTGAGCATATGTCTTCATACGAACTAAACGGACACTTCTTTACACTATGATTAAGTTCATCCACATGTTTACTTAGCAGAGAATTGTCTGGCTCTGACCAGAATATGTGTGTGTGTGTGTGTCTTGGCAGGACTGTCATTGCCTGAGGAGATCCCATTAAGCTACTGTAAACATCTCTCTGACATGGAAGTGTACTGTAATTCAGCCCACGCTGTTTATTCTCTTTGCACACCACATGAATCAGAACACTTCCAACTAAACCACGTCCCAAAATACAGCGACTTCTGTTACCAGCTACTCTCCACTAAACGGAGGTAAAGCTACACCATATTGTAAAAGACCTAAATACAAAGGGAAGCACTGCTGTTAGTTTAGAATTTGCTTTAAATGTAATTATTTCATTGCTTTAAAGCTTAACGATATTAACAGCATCCATACACACTCACATCTCATAGCCTCCCACATGGTACAATTGACTGAAAGATGGAAGCTTGGCCTCTGAAATTTATGAGTAACATTTCCACTTTATTTAATCTATAGAATGGATGGCTTTGTTCAAACTATTGTCCTACATGCTGAAAAGTGTAACTTTATATTAGAACATGGATATACTACAAAGATTAAAATCAAAATAAATAATAAATTGTAGGAATAAACCAACCTGTATCACTTTCTGGTGCCTACCCCTAAATCCAAAAATACTGAAAGTGATCTGAACTTCAGGAACTGGTACCAGACTCCACATGGTTTTGTACAGTTGGTATATTAAATCTGTAGCAACAATAAAATGAAAAGAAAAATAGCAGACAGAAAAAATAGACCTCCGAACTCATGCAAACTCTTCACAAGTGTGAAGTGGATCAGGTTTGTATTGACTGCTCACATAAAGTTTCATTGTGATGTCACAAGAGATAAATTATAACATACCAGTGTGTTCATTTACATTTTAATTTCTCAATGTTCAAAAAGGGATTATTAATTTTTTCTTGTGATTTTTCTCTCATGGTTAACTGTTTTTTTTTTTTTGCTTTGTCATGTTCACAAGACCCAGACACACCCATAGCACAAAACAACACTGGAATCCCTTAGCAGTGACTAAGTGAACGTACCCTTTAAAATGGCAGCTACCCTTTTCAGCAATGCACTCATAAGGAGACATGGACACACACACACACACACACACACACACACACACACAAACAGAGGCCACTGTGGCTGTGACTGAGAGGGGTATTGTGTTGGTATCAGGTGTTGGTGTGATAAGGGCAGGAGTGCTTGGCAGACTGAATGTGTGGGATCAGCTGAACTGCTCAATGGGCTCTGGCTCCAAACAGCCCTGCCTCTCTCCACTCCTCTATGAGGCCTTTCAGGTAGCCCTACCTCTCTCCACTCCTCTATGAGGCCTTTCAGGCAGCCCTGCCTCTCTCAACTCCTCTATGAGGCCTTTCAGGCAGCCCTGCCTCTCTCCACTCCTCTGTGAGGCCTTTCAGGCAGCCCTGCCTCTCTCCACTCCTCTATGAGGCCTTTCAGGTAGCCCTACCTCTCTCAACTCCTCTGTGAGGCCTTTCAGGCAGCCCTGCCTCTCTCAACTCCTCTATGAGGCCTTTCAGGCAGCCCTGCCTCTCTCAACTCCTCTATGAGGCCTTTCAGGCAGCCCTGCCTCTCTCACCTCCTCTATGAAGCCTTTCAGGCAGCCCTGCCTCTCTCAATTCCTCTATGAGGACATTCAGGCAGCCCTGCCTCTCTCAACTGCTCTATGAGGCCTTTTAGGCAGCCCTGCCTCACTCAACTGCTCTATGAGGCCTTTTAGGCAGCCCTGCCTCTCTCATCTCCTCTATGAGGCCTTTCAGGCAGCCCTGCCTCTCTCACAGACTTCCCTCTTTAGGCTGATGGCCTGAGGGACAAAGTGGGCTGATCCAAAGATGTGTAGCTAGTGACACATTCAGTAGTGTCAGACAGAGACGCTTTTTGTTTCATTCTCTTTCTCTCTCTCTTGCTCTTTCTGTCTCAGCATCTCAGTTTGTCTCTCTCTATCTATCTCTCTTTGTCTGTGTCTATCTCTGTCTCTCTATCTCCTTGTCTCTCTCTCTTTCCATGTCTTCCTCTATCTTTGTCTATATATATATATCTCTGTCTCTTGTCTCTGTCTCTTCTCTCTCTCTCTCTCTCTCTCTCTCTCTCTCTCTCTCTGTTCCCCATGCATTCCATTTTGATAGCCCTAGTAATCAAAGGTAGTCTTAGAATCCCAGCTTTTAACCCTTAGTCTTCTGGTAACAGTAACATTAGAGTGGGCTCTAGTGTGTGTGTGTGTGTGTGCAGTGTGTGTGTTTCTCTTTGCGTGAGTGCACAGCTGTAATTAGTGAGTGACAGGAGGGGCATTGCTGCTGGGTAGAGGTGATGTACACAATTAGAAATGGAGTTGAACATGTTTGGCTCAGAACCAAACGTAGTCACATGCGGTCACTTCCTGTTGCATATCCTGTGACATAATAAGCCTGTCAAAGAAGTAAGTATTTACATTACATGACTATATCCTTTCAGTGCAGTTCAACAATCCTCATGTAGTCATGAGGACTAAGACATAACATCAAAATACTGGGACACCTAGAAAGACTGTTACAGCCTATCACTCAACTTAAACCTGCATGTACAAAAATCCTCTATATTACAGTAAAAACATACAAAAACACCAAACCTCGTTTTTTTTTCTAAAACATACCTGATAGAGGAGAGGAGAGGCATGAAGGGAGAGGTATCTAGTTTTTTCATGAGCACAGATGCATTTGCGATGATTTCTGCTTATGAAACCACTGCTTCAGCCAGAATGTACCACTCACCTCCTTACCCTAGACCCCTAGACCCCTAGACCCCTAGCTTCCTTACTCTTCATTTCCTTACAGGCAGCTATGTTGATTTGTTGTCATGTATATCTGCCATATATCAAGACAGGTTAAGCCTCAAGAAGGGCTAGACAGTAAAAAAAAAAAAAACAAAGGTGGAAAACAATGGTGCAGGTTTGAACGTTTCCACTGCAGCGTCAGATGTCCCTCACACTTACGTGGTTCTGTTCTTACATGGTTCTGTTCTTCTGTGGTTCTGTTCTTACATGGTTCTGTTCTTACGTGGTTCTGTTCTTCTGTGGTTCTGTTCTTACATGGTTCTGTTCTTACGTGGTTCTGTTCTTACATGGTTCTGTTCTTCTGTGGTTCTGTTCTTACGTGGTTCTGTTCTTACATGGTTCTGTTCTTCTGTGGTTCTGTCCCTTATCCTGCATTGTGTTCTGGTTGCCTAGGTCAGCCATGTTTAGTGCTGCATTCCTTCACAGCGTTTCTGCCACTGTGGTCAAATGTTCAGTTTTAAATGACGTGTATTTCACCTTAACTGGCAAAACCTGCACACAAAAGAACCACATTAGAGGGCAGACGTGACCTCAGCCTTTTCCAGTATATGAAGTTTGTGGGTATATCTAATAGTTTCCAGTGTATGAAGTTTGTGGGTATATCTAATAGTTTCCAGTGTATGAGGTTTGTGGGTATATCTAATAGTTTCCAGTATATGAAGTTTGTGGGTATATCTAATAGTTTCCAGTGTATGAGGTTTGTAGGTATATCTAATATATGAAGTTTGTAGATATATCTAATAGTTTCCAGTATAAGAAGTTTGTGGGTATATCTAATAGTTTCCAGTATATGAAGTTTGTGGGTTTATCTAATACTTTCCAGTATATTACGTTTGTGGGTTTATCTAATAGTTTCCAGTATATGAAGTTTGTGGGTTTATCTAATAGTTTCCAGTGTATGAAGTTTGTGGGTTTATCTAATAGTTTCCAGTATATGAAGTTTGTGGGTATATCTAATAGTTTCCAATGTATGAGGTTTGTAGGTATATCTAATAGTTTCCAGTGTATAAAGTTTGTGGGTTTATCTAATAGTTTCCAATATATGAAGTTTGTGGGTTTATCTAATAGTTTCCAATATATGAAGTTTGTGGGTTTATCTAATAGTTTCCAGTGTATGAAGTTTGTGGGTTTATCTAATAGTTTCCAGTATATGAAGTTTGTGGGTATATCTAATAGTTTCCAATGTATAAGGTTTGTAGGTATATCTAATAGTTTCCAATATATGAAGTTTGTAGGTATATCTAATAGTTTCCAGTGTATGAAGTTTATGGGTTTATCTAATAATTTCCAGTATATGAAGTTTGTGGGTTTATCTAATAGTTTCCAGTGTATAAGGTTTGTGGGTATATCTAATAATTTCCAGTGTATGAGGTTTGTAGGTATATCTAATAGTTTCCAGTGTATGAAGTTTGTGGGTTTATCTAATAGTTTCCAGTATATGAAGTTTGTTGGTTTATCTAATAGTTTACAGTATATAAAGTTTGTGGGTTTATCTAATAGTTTCCAATATATGAAGTTTGTGGGTTTATCTAATAGTTTCCAGTGTATGAAGTTTGTGGGTTTATCTAATAGTTTCCAATATATGAAGTTTGTGGGTTTATCTAATAGTTTCCAGTATATGAAGTTTGTGGGTATATCTAATAGTTTCCAGTATATGAAGTTTGTGGGTATATCTAATAGTTTCCAGTTTATCTAATAGTTTCCAGTATATGAAGTTTGTGGGTTTATCTAATAGTTTCCAGTATATGAAGTTTGTGGGTTTATCTAATAGTTTCCAGTATATGAAGTTTGTGGGTTTATCTAATAGTTTCCAGTGTATGAAGTTTGTGGGTTTATCTAATAGTTTCCAGTATATGAAGTTTGTGGGTTTATCTAATAGTTTCCAGTATTCCAGTATATGTTTATGAAGTTTGTTTGTGGTTTATCTAATAGTTTCCAGTAGTATATGAAGTTTGTGGGTATATCTAATAGTTTCCAGTATATGAAGTTTGTGGGTTTATCTAATAGTTTCCAGTGTATGAAGTTTGTGGGTTTATCTAATAGTTTCCAGTATATGAAGTTTGTGGGTATATCTAATAGTTTCCAGTATATGAAGTTTGTGGGTATATCTAATAGTTTCCAGTATATGAAGTTTGTGGGTTTATCTAATAGTTTCCAGTGTATGAGGTTTGTGGGTTTATCTAATAGTTTCCAGTGTATGAGGTTTATGGGTATATCTAGTTTTTCTCAGTGGCTTTGGCGCTTTATCCAGATCACACCAGCTAGTCACGTACACACATGATTTTCTCAGTCTCTCCTTCATGTTAAACAAATACCAAATGACATAATAAAGCATTTGACTTGGTGTAACTTGGTGTGATGTCAATCAAAATATAGTATAGTTCTCTGTTGAATAGTCCTGGACCCCAAAACATCTAATTAGTTCATTGCATAAGCCATCACATTGAAAAGTGCTGAACCGGTTTTCACATCCTGTAAAGCATATTTTATACCTCTCTAGTGCTTTTCTATACAGTGCTGCATGTACTGCTCTACCTGTTTCCTCTGTTTACATTTCTAATATAGTATGTTTGCCTTTGTGCTATGAAGTGTTATGACAGTCTTGTATTTCTTTTCTTCGTGGTATGTCAATACAGTAAATTACAGTACCAACGGTAAAAGCATGAATGTGAATCCAGTCCAGTCTATCGCAATCATTCTCCCACATACAGTAATGTGTAACTTTGTGGGTTTGATGTGTACATTTTCAATCATTGTCCTCAAAACCTCAAAAATTGTCTACAGAGTACACTGAAATCTATCTATCTATCTATCTATCTATCTATCTATCTATCTATCTATCTATCTATGGTGCTAGTTATACTGTTTATTCCAAATGCACATTAACTCCGTCCACTATGACGTTTCTGTACTGTCTTTGTGCTCTTCTTCTGCCATCAGCGCGAGAGCCCCAGCTTTCCCCAGTCACATGACCTCCGCTGGAGCATCGAGACACACGGCTGCATCTTAGACAGCTCCGCTGGAACACGAGCTCAGGGTGTAGGAGCTGTTGGAGTCATACACGCCCCTTGCAGCTCGCGGAACAGTGCCTATCATTCAGAGGGTGCCCGCTCCACCACGAGGCTACATCAGAGGCCAGCAATACACATGGCTGAGAAGGGAACCATTGAAATGGACCCGTAGGTCACTGCTATTTTTACAAACATTACTTAGCAGATTTTTTAGTGGACTGACCACATATCCTGTAATTTTAGCCCACCTTCACATGTACACACACACACACACACACACACCCTTCCACACCCTAAACACTCAGACAGCATAGTGTGTTTCACTTCCTGCAGCCGTATCAGATAACAGGTACAGCAGTGTGTGTGGAACAGCATGTCCAACTTGCTTTCTTGGTTCCAATAAATAGCACAAATGCTTAGACAGCAGACGGTACATTAAAAAAAGGCTATGAAACGTCTGCGCTTCTTGACATCAATATCTTAGTCCCATAAAAGGCCAGTTTTGACAAGGTTTGATTACATTTGCTTTAACGTAGCTGATAAATTGCAGCCCGGACCGATGAGCATTTTTCTAACGGCGCTGCTGGTGAGGATTGGGCGTCTGAGGTGCTCACCCCTCCTCCACACTCACTTTCCCTCCTCCCAACATCTGCACTTCTTCTGCGCCCTTCCCTTGAGCCAACAGCAACATCCTCCCTCCCCCCCCCCATACAAGCTCCGTACCGTATCTCCCCTCTGCCTTCTCCTGGACACGCCTCCTCCTCCAATTCACCTCCAAGGATTGCTTGGCCACTCCCAGAGTTAACAGAATTACTTCACACGCACACACACACACACACATATACTGTATATGAAAATGGGACAGTGGGACAGAGGGGTCATGAGCTTGATTCAGTGAAACACCATTGAAGGGAGATAGATGTCTGCCTGATGACCCCTGTGAAGAGCTTGTGAAACTTGAAGCTTGTGTTGCAGGTATCAAGTGAGTGGACTGTGTGTGAAACAGTTTGGCACAGATATTTGACATCATATCCTGTGTATAATTACTATATATATATATATATATATATATATATATATATACACACACACACACACACTATGTCTCCAGTCTACTGCAGAACGTAAAGAGAGAAATAGTAGCAGAATTCCAGTAGCAGAATTCCAAATGCTCTGCACGTAGCACCCAGAGAAGCTGTTTATGAGTGTTTCACGGATGTCAGTTCATAACACCTCGAATCCTCATCTACACTATTTGTTTGCTCCTGTTTTTTGGTGATAGAAATATGAGGCCAAATCTCATCCACATAACAAGCATAATCCACCAACAACATCTCTGCTTCTTTCAGTACCCACAGTAGTGAGTCCACAGTAGTGTGAACCCACAGTAGTGTGGGCCTACAGTAGTGTGAACCCACAGTAGTGAGTCCACAGTAGTGTGAACCCACAGTAGTGTGAACCCACAGTAGTGAGTCCACAGTAGTGTGAACCCACAGTAGTGTGGGCCTACAGTAGTGTGAACCCACAGTAGTGTGAACCCACAGTAGTGTGGGCCTACAGTAGTGTGAACCCACAGTAGTGAGTCCACAGTAGTGTGAACCCACAGTAGTGAACCCACAGTAGTGTGAACCCACAGTAGTGTGAACCCACAGTAGTGAGTCCACAGTAGTGTGAACCCACAGTAGTGTGGGCCTACAGTAGTGTGAACCCACAGTAGTGTGAACCCACAGTAGTGAGTCCACAGTAGTGTGAACCCACAGTAGTGTGGGCCTACAGTAGTGTGAACCCACAGTAGTGTGAACCCACAGTAGTGTGGGCCTACAGTAGTGTGAACCCACAGTAGTGTGAACCCACAGTAGTGTGAACCCACAGTAGTGTGGGCCTACAGTAGTGAGTCCACAGTAGTGTGAACCCACAGTAGTGTGAACCCACAGTAGTGAGTCCACAGTAGTGTGTAGTGTGAACCCACAGTAGTGTGGGCCTACAGTAGTGTGAACCCACAGTAGTGTGAACCCACAGTAGTGAGTCCACAGTAGTGTGAACCCACAGTAGTGTGAACCCACAGTAGTGAGTCCACAGTAGTGTGAACCCACAGTAGTGTGAACCCACAGTAGTGTGAACCCACAGTAGTGAGTCCACAGTAGTGTGAACCCACAGTAGTGAGTCCACAGTAGTGTGGGCCTACAGTAGTGGGACTTGGACTCCTATTACTACATTCATTTACCTCTGTAAGTTGCTCTGCATAAGAACATCAGACAAATCTGTAAATGAGGCAAGAGTGCTGAATATATATATATATATATATATGTGTGTGTGTGTGTGTGTGTGTGCGTGCGTGTGTGTGTGCGTGCGTGCGTGCGAGTGTGCGTGTGTGTGTGTGTGTGTGTGTGCTAAACAGGAAGGTTTGACTTGAGGCTTTGCTCTGTCTCACAGACGCAGGACAGGCCGTTTCCTGGTTAACTTATGGCACCTCATGACTTCAAGACTTCAGGATCTGTGCCAGATGTCACGCCTTCTTTCCTGTCACATCAACCAAGAAGCCTAAATAGAGCCAATAGGACCTCCACATAGTTTTTAATTCGTACACCCCATGTTTCTGAACTCATTTCACATGACATGGGAGTAGATGTTTTCTGGGAGTAGATGCTTCAGTGCTTCAGTGCGTAATTCTTTTCACTGGTGCTAAAGCTCCCCTTGTCAGTCGGAACAGTGGGACAGAGATCCACTCTGCTTTTGAGCCAGGCAGTTCAGCAGTGCTTCACTGGCCCTTGTGAGAGGATCAGTATCTAAACCATGTGTAGACAGAACGAAGAAGCTTCAGCAGCCCTGGGGAGGTGGCGCACTCCTCATCTGCCGTGCAGAACCGTCTAAGGCCCCAACCCGTCCAGAGCTGTGGCAGACAGCAGGGAGAACGGCATGAACCAAAGCCCATATTTAATCAGAGATCAGGTTTGCTCCTGTAAGAAAGAACTAAAGGATCAGAAAGAAGAAGACATGGAAAATGTTGATTCTTTTACAGTATGTACAGTCAATGTGGATGTAGGTAAGTAGTGGCCTGAACTATAATGGAGATAGATAGATAGATAGAGAGAGAGAGAGAGAGAGAGAGAGAGAGAGAGAGAGATGGAGAGAAAGATCGAGAGAAAGAGAGAAAGACAGAGGGGGGAAGGGTAGACAGAAACACAGAGAAAATGAGAGGAGCAGAGAAAGAGGTATAGTGTGTAGCATATAGCGGTCACTAGGAAAATAGATTATGTATTTTCTAATCAGATAATCAGGTTATTTGATTACAATCAACATTATGTTGCATGGATGGTTTGATTGATGATAATGGTGGCTAAAATTCATTCCAGAAAAGAATACGGCTGTCTAGGTTCAGTGGACCTGGCCGGTCATCTGTACAGCACGAGCTTGTGGTGTCTACATATTATTATACCCTTCCGGACATCATCTATCAATATCAGTGAGGCTCAATATTTTGTATAGACGTTTAAATCCAGTAAAACAAACGTACAAACATATACAAACATAAACTTTGTGAACCCTTTGGAATTACATAAATAATACTGAATTTAAAGTCAGTAACTTTGATAAAGACTTATTTACAGTAACAAACAACACTCACCACATACTGATCAGCCATTGGCCTTGATGGGAAAAGTACGTTAGCCTCTTAAACGCAGTGCTGTCTGTAGCAACTGATCACCGCTACACAAAACTTAAGAAGCACACTTGTCTTTACAAAACTGTTTTGGATTACGTATGATTTTGGTATGTGCTCATGAATGTCTTTTTCTGGAATTTTAGTGGGATTAACATCAGGACTTGACCTTTCTAAAACACAGATCTCCTTCTGTGTGAGTCACACTGCTGTTGATTTGTTCCTGTGTTTGGGATCATTTTATGCTGCATGACCCAACCTTTTTTTAAGTTTTAGATCACAGACAGATGATGTGTCACTGAATAAGTTCCTCATATGGCATTGAAGTCACTGACTCTTCAACAACTGCACCATTATAGCACCATTACTCTTCCTCCAAGCACAGATGGTGATGAAGCTCTGACATGTGCCCCTGTGCAACGTTCGCTATGCAGGATCTCCAAGTGTAAAGTATTGTCATGTGTCCACAGACGTTTTCTTGCATCCACATAACTTTTCTCATGTGTCCACAAAAACCCCTCCACGTAACGATGTGCAACACCTCGGTGCGCTTTAGCAAAGCTGAGAATGGGCAGCGATGATCTCTGGATTTCCTCTGTGGTAACCTGCTGAATTTTGCTCACTGTTTTTATGGTGTTCTCACAAACACAGATGTTACCAAGAGCTATGGATGCACGCAGAGCTTTAGCTTTCTCCATTAGGAACATGGCCACTGGTCTCATCATGGTCACTCCTTAGGCAAAGTAGCAGCACTTCCTGAGATAACCGAACTCCTCACTCTGCCTCTCACGTGACTCCAAATACAAAACCCAACGGTCTGTACTTTTCATGTTCTCTTTCTCCTTAAAACAGCTCCAGTAAATATAGTTGTAAAAACAAAAGTTGCATGTGAAATGTTAGCATTGATTTTTAAAATCACATTTTGAAAGCAAACAGAATTTATCCACAACTGAAAGAAATCCTCAATTTAAACACATGCAGTTTAAAATAGTTCACAAATGTTTTTGTGCCGCGGTTCATACATAGAGTATATGCATACATGTCAACATGCATCTTGCTTCCAGGGATGTGACTCCTAGCACTGTTGATTTTTTACAGGTCGGAATACATTACTTATTAAGATGATTTCATCTGAGATCTTTGACAAAACTGAACTCACCTTCTGATATTTCTACAAGACAGTAATAACTGATAGACCTCAGTTTACAAGGAGGTCATTTTCTTCCATCTCACTCAAACTAGTGAAATATTTAGGGGGGGAGGCTTGATTTATTCAGGGAGACAGTCTGATTATGGATTAACCTCATCTTTTAATAAGTGAAACTACCAGCATGTCATATTGAACAGTTTGACTCAGGCGTTATTGACTTTGCTATTATTGTATTTTCTGAGGTCTTGGTGAGGAGGCAGAGCTGCCTGTGACCCTCGCTCCTCCTCTCCACACTCCCTCTGGATGAGTACAGTTGATAAAGAATGTAAAGATTGGCTGAACCTTCACCTTTATAGATTTGCAAATGGGATCTGTCAGTGTCTCTCATCTCCATTTCCAATGATGGACCTGCATCAGCTTTAATGAGCCTTGCAGGCAGACTCTCTTTCTCTCTCTCTCTCTCTCTCTCTCTCTCTCACACACACACACACACACTCTCTTTCTGTCTCTGTCTCTATCTCTCTTTCACTCTCTCTCACACACAGAGACATATGCACTCCTTCTCTCTCTCTCTTGATATTCACAGTAAATGTGCTTTGTACCTTTGTATCTTGTACATGCTGTGTTTTATTATACGGAGTCATTTCCTAGTGACTGGACAGCTGAGGGTTATGAGAGATACCAGAATATGTAGAGTAGGAATGAATTTTTCTTACTATTATAATTTTACTACATGCAAAAAAATGTTTGTGATTGGAGAAATCATAATAATATGCCCAGCCTTTTTATTATTTGATATGCAAACTAATTTTAACTTGCAATGTCATCTGACATCTCATTCAACAGAACAGTCAGTGGTGGTGGAGTGTTCAGAGTAATTTGCTCTGATCAAGATACCTTATTATCATGTATGAATCATGGATTATTTTTGTTTAAAAGAATTTCTACAAGCGCATATGCAGAGTTGGAGTTCAAATAGAACAGAGATGAAACAAGATACAGATACGCGGCAGAATTATTTGAGAAGATAACTCTTTTCACAACACACATTTCATTACTCATGTTTTAAATATACGGCTTAGAGCAAAGGTCTCTCAGTTCAATCCACAGAAACGTTTGGTCATCTTACGTCTTTCCTCTGCTCCAACTCCTCCCACTCCTACATCAGGTCATCTATGTTCTGTAGCGCTTCACTACCTGACCCAGATGTTTTGTGACCCAGAACAGTCTAAAACCTTAGACACGGAGGACTAGGTTCAGAACCAAAGGCTTAAACCCAAGGGGCGTGCGGCCTGGTGAACGTGTTGTAGTGAACTCACAATGGACACAAATGATAATGGCTGATTAGAAGAACAGAACCATGTCAGACCATTCTTGCAGAAAAACTTAGACCAACGTCTAATTGAAATGCATTCCTTGGCTCTAGTGAAAAATACATCACTGGGATTTTATGTAACATCATTCACTGAAATATGACTGTGTGAGAGATTCATGCATGAATGCCTTAATTAAAAGCATAATAGCTACAGCTCATAAAATATCTTTACACAATTATTCTATCTTTTCAAAGCCTCATACGCTATCGCATTTTCCCCCCGTTTACCTTTTTTAATGAAAACTTGAGCAGCACTACATAAAAATATTCACATATGTTGTACTTTGCATATTGTGTAAGCTTAAACACTCCTATAATCCTATAGGATGCTCTTCCTTTTAAATAATTTGGAGGAAGAGAGGATCATGGGACAGTGCTAAACGAATAGGCTCTCATCAGTGTGCTGGTGCAGACAGCATTAATACACACCTGGATTTGCAGGACAAAAATATTTGGCAGTGTGGACTGAGACTCCTACATAATTTATAAATCCATCTCGCACGATTCCCAAATAGATTTTGACAAGGCTGCATTGGTAACACCAGTAGTGACACTGAAAATACAGCCAAAAATCTGAACATGCACACCGACAACTCATTTCTATAAAAGGGGGACGAACGTAATATTCAAGACGCACACGAAAAAAAGCTTGGACAAAATATTTTCTTTATTCTGCAAGAGAAATGAATATTGTGGAGTTCCATTGAGAATATACATGAGTTCATCTCATAACAAATGGAGAGTCTACAACCAATACAAACTATTGTAACGGATACAAGAAAATATGGTGGAAAACAATAACTGAAATATCAATAAGCCTGTAGCAAGGATGATATTCAAATACTGAGAAAGAGGATCTACACCAACTGTTGCCAGATATCATGAAGAAGAGGAGATGCTGGCATGGGAAAGCTATGCACCATGCTCCGCTGCAAATCGCCATGGCGCCCAGGAGAAGCATCTCGCAGGAGGGAGGAGGCTGCAGACGTCCCTCCTCCACTGCGGCTGGACCGCTAGATGTGGTAATTTAGGGGCCCATGGCTTATTGCTCAGGCTGAGTCTATAAAAGTACAATGAACACTGCTGGTGTTGGGCAAATATTTATGAAAGACTGTATTCGTATTCAACTGTTCTCTAAAATGTGTATTAATAAGTCTCTGTTGTTTTACCACTGTTGGTTGTTAGGAAGAGACCAATAAAATCCTATGAGGGTTAAAAGTCTACCGAACCCTTGGTGGGTCTGCTATTGCTAACTCTGCCCCTCATTCTCAGTATTTAAGAACAATATCATTTTTGCATTGTCCACTGAAACACAGGGTTCAAACTTATTTCAGCTGAAAAAGCAGTGTTTTAATAAGCTATATCAAAATTTATATCTGACTACACCATAAACAGACAAATAACAGTTTTTTGTTTCAATGTTTTTTTTTCTTTTCAGCATTTTCTTTTTTACACAAAACAACAGTCAAGAGTACCAAAGAAGCATGCTGGGTTTGTACGTATGTCAAAGTGGGAGGGAGAGTGAGAGTTTTTTCTTTTTTTCTTTTCTTTTTTCCTTTTTTTCCCCATTTTCTTTTCTTTTCTTTTTTTTTTTAAATAAGAAGCTTTACTCCATTAAGCTGTGCTGGGTGTCATGATCTGACAGCGGTGGTAAGAACGTAAAAGACTCTCCGCTGAGAATCACAACATATTCAAACCCAACTGCAAATAAAACTTTGCAGAAGTGCACACGGGGCAAGAGAAGCAGACACTGTTAGTTAACAGTCTTGGAGTAACCGAAGTCTGGTCGACATATCACACTTGTTAAGACTCTGACTGAAAACTCAGTTGCTTACAGGTGAGTGGTGAATGTTGTTTCGCTTTATGGCCAAACCTTTTGAGCTTCTGAAGTAACGCACCATTAAACTGCTTTATTTTGTATCTCTATTTTTTAGAATCCATTTGCTCCCCCTATCCCATTCCCACATCAATAAAAAAAAATGCACAGGCATTTTTTTCCCATCTTGTAAACGTCTTTCATACAAACACCCCAATGCAATGCTTTTTCATGTCCCTGAAACCTTTAGGAATAAAGTGGAATATTGCATGCTTTGTAGAGTGAACAAAGAATGCCAGCGAATCTGCCCTGCAGAGAATGATCACATTTCTTTTTGAGACAAACCACAAATGACTAGGGGTACCAGTATTCCTTTCTCTCTATACAAATTTCCAAAGGAGAGAAGAACAACGCTTCCAACCAGATCAAACATCTCTGAATGCAAATGTGTGTTCTTTAAAGAAACGAGAGATGAACATTAGCATAAGGTGGGTCAGTGACCAGTCATATTACAGGTGAAATGATGAAACACACCGATGGCACACAGAAAGCTCTTCCTAATGAGAGAGTGCAAAAAGAATGAGCAGTCAGCTCAAAACAGACCATCCTCAGCTCTAGTCTCAGCTGGCTTGAACATCACTCAGGGGTTGGTCAGAACTCCCATTTCGAGCGAACAACCATATAAACCTCAAATAGATTTTAAACGGCGAGAATTCATCCCATTTATGCTGTTGCATTAGCACAAACAAAATGCAAGAGTCAGCGACTGAGCACAGTAACCGTATTAATGATTTAAGACAATAAAACCCAGGTCATCATTATTGTGTCAGAAAAATAAAGACCTAACAATGGCAACCCAACAATGACATCAACTCGAGTTTGTGTGGTAGCAAGGCAATGGAAAACAACCAGGGAGAAATGGGGCATCCCCCTCAAATGTAACACTACTTAGGACAGAATAAATCAAACTCAAATCTTTGGTCTCAATGCCTGGGAAAACAGTGATAAAAATCACAAATGAAGGAAAAAACACAACCCAGCCCAATTCCTGTCTTGTAAAAACATGGAGTTATGTGACAGAAGACACACGCCTGATGCCTGCTTTATCTGTTAGTCTGAAAAGTCTCTTCAAATATGGTGTGTGCAATATTGGATATCAGGATCCAATAAACAGTCATATTTTAGGTAAAGCAAACCCATTAATGTAAAAATCATGTGAATTCTGTATTTGAATAAACATGTTTACACATATTTCAAACTCAATTAACTCCTGTCATAAATGGAATTTCCTCTTCTTTAATAAATGTATATATGCAATATAAAGACATTCAACAGTGAGTAATGCTATAGTTCAAGTAATAGAGAGAATCCCTCATGGGTCCAGGGCAAACAAAAACAATCTGGATATTTGAAGGAAGAAAACAACAGAGAGCTAGACACACTAGAACAGAATAAACAACCTTCAATCTTTTCAAAAACAAAGAAAACAAAAAAAAAAGATAAAAGAAAATGCACACCCTGTGCATGTCATCGGGGTTCTCATCACTCCTACAGAGACATCATTCAAATGAGGAAATATAATATTTTGTTAAGAATGGGTTTGATCGTTTGCAACAGTTGTCTGGCTGCCTTCCGCACACCAGCCCCAAGCACAGAGGAGCAGGCAGGAAGAGAAGGCACGACCCCTTCTACCCACAAAGGCTCCAGACTCCCGCTGGGTACTGGGAAGTACCACCGCTGCTCATCCCCAGCCAATTATGTCCAACCAAGAGCTCCAAGAGGGATTCAAGAGGAGCACTGTTGTTCCCTTGGCAGCTGCCACAGTGCGAGCCAGAGGAAGACCTCGGCTGAGGAGGACAGAAAGAGAAACTGTCCTTCATCGTCTGGCCAACTTCAGATCCCAAAGCCCTTAGGGCATGCTGTTTCTGTCAAGGGCTCAGGGTTCTGATGGGGCCTGAACTCTTGAAGCCAAGTCTTATCTTGAAGCCATACGCTAAGGGCGCGGAGAAGGAAGACAGATAAACGACATTTCAAGGGCTTCGAGAGATGCGACAAAAGATTTTTTTTTTCACCCAATGCGTTTCCAAACAAAATAGCTTTCCTGTCCGTTTTGACTTTATGACGACGCTCAACCCAACAGAACTACAGGTGCACCTAGGTGAGCCAACACTGAACTCAAAGCCAAAGTAATGACAGATCCGACTGGCTAACAGCTTCTCTCTGATCTTCACAATGAGCAATGACTCCTGAAACAGTGGAGGGAAGAGGAATACTATCTGTGCATTTGACCTGTTCATACATAAACTTGTGAATTACATTTCACAACCTCTGCGGTGTAGACTACACTATACAGGACAGAGTATAATACGATATCTGAGTGCATAGTATTTATAGAGGAGTATTAGGCAAGTTAGGGCCCTTCACCTGCCCATGCAGTGTGAAAAGTGGAGAAACGTTTCACCAAACCCCCATGTTGGGGCACACCAGCTGTCCCATGCTTGTTCAAAGGCAGTAAATCAGTCTGTTATTAAAGTGTCTTAAAACAGGAGCCTGTAGTATGCAAGTGAGACAAAAAGACCTACCAATTTAGAAACTCGTAAGCAAAAAGCGAAAGATCGGTAGAGAGATACTCAAAAGTACCACGCAGGTCCAGTATTACCAGGGAGAGCTGAAACTGACACAGTGACAATATTGTGCATATCGCTGTGAAACTGTCTGTTCGATTTTTGAAAAACAAGTTTTTATTATGCGAGATGAAAACCAACAGGTTGGCAAATGGTCAAAACGTTGTCCGTTGTCTCTTTTTGACAAAGAATGTGTTCACTTGGTTTAAGGAGAAGCATTTTCTCAAAGTAAAAAAAAAAAAAAAAAAAAAAAAAAAAAAAAAAAAAAAAAAGAAGAAAATCCAAACTCAAATGTGTGTTGGTGCGTGTGATTATCGCTCACTGGTGCTGCTAACAACACGTGTTGGATTGCACTTTCTTCAGGTTCTCCTGGTCTACAGCATGGCTTCCTCACCACCACTGCTTCCGCTAGTCGTACACTGAGCAATTCAAAGCTTATTTTTGAACGTCCGGTTAACAAACACGAGTCGAAGTAATTTTTCAAACAGACATTAGCATATAGACTCTGTATAATTTTAAAACCACACATCAAATAGTGTTTTAGGGTTGCTGTAGAGTTTTGTTCACTTTTTGTAGTTTAATTTGGTTTATGAAATGTGTATAAAACGTGCAGTTGCAGAATCTCCATATTAAATAAGTGCTTTTTAATTGACCATATCTGTGCATGCAATTTTGGTAAGAAAGACTGGAGCCTTAAGCACAGTACCCTGGCCCCAACTCTATTTTATGTGTGGTTAGCAAACAATTTATTAGCATAAGCATTAGCTTGCCTCTCACTGATTAAAACAGATCAAGAGAATGAAGAAAAAAAAAAAAATGAAATCAAGATGAGACTTCCTCCCTACGCCAACTTTGGTCTCTGCACTGGACTGTAGCAACACCTTTACCGCTTGGAAAGCATAAAATAATAACAATAATAATAATAATAATAACAAAGAACAGATCCAGCAAGAAAACAAAACAAACAAAAAAAAACCCCAAGAAAACAAAAATGAACAGCTCTCCACTAAGGTTGATATAAAAGCAAGCTTTTCTTAAGACTACAACACATTTTCACTTGTGCCCTCTCCTGCCCCCGGTCCTGTACCATCCCATCCCACAATCCCCCCCTCCACCCCTTCCCCCCGGTCCTGTACCATCCCATCCCACAATCCCTTGTTCAGCAGCAGTCACTGTGAGAAACACTCTGAAAAGTGTCAGGCGTCCTTTTGCTACATAGTTTTTGCTTTTTCACACACATACACACACACACTCACACACTCACATACATACATCTGCGTTTAGACACGCGCACACACAGAGAGAGAGAGAGAGAAACGGAGAGAAAAAAAATACATATTTTCCTGCCTTGCATTTAGTAAATAGGGATGAAACAAAAAGGATCGAAAAAGCACAAATGACGAGATGCGAGAAAGAAATAATTGTAAAAAAAAAACAAACAAACAAACAAACAAAACCCCCCCCACCCAAAAGGTTGAAATGGAGCGTGTAAAAGTCCCAGCTGGAGTTTAGGTAGCAGTGCGGGTCACCTGAAACTCACCTCGTCTGCTTCCTTCTGGTTGTTTTTTTCACATTCACAAACATTTAAAACTTCCTTGTGCAAATCAAGCAGTCTTTAGAAAGAATGCCCTCCAAATTGTTCTAGTAAAAATATAGAACTCCAAGGTGGCTGACGTGTGTGTTGCAGCAAGTGTTTGTCGTTTTTGTTTGTTTTGTTTATCGTGACGGTGTGTTTTCCGTTGCTGTGTAGGTAGGTGCGTTTCGGGCAGGAGAGGTCTCATCTCCGCGGCCCCGAGGGTGCGTGCGCGTACACGGGGTAGGCCAGCCGCACGTTGAGCGCGTCGTTGTGCTGGACCAGCGAGGTGTGGTGGTAATGAAGGACGAGGTCTTTAAGAGTGCTGTACAGGTTGTAGGGTTCAGCAAAACCAAAGCCACGCGGCGTGCTGTAGATCACACAGTGCTTCACCTCGCCGTCCACGCTAGAGAGGAGAGAGAGAGAGAGAGATAGAGAGAGAGAGAGAGAGAGAGAGAGAGAGAGAGAGAGAGAGAACACGATTGATCCCAGCGCTTAGCTCACTCAGGAAGACTCAGCGAAACGAGAGTAGTAGCTCAGCTCCAACAAACCACTGCACTCTATTCATCCCTCTATAGACGACCGAGTTAACTCACTGGAACCTACTTCATCGGATCAATACACTGATTTAAGATACATCAATTTACCTGACTGTCTTTGGTCAATCTTTAAAAAAAAAAACAAACAAACAAAAAAAAAAAACACACCAGCAGAGGAAGAAACTGCTACTCCTGTCATTCCAAAAGGCCCAAAAGGCATGTGGAGCAAAAACATCCACCCTACAGAACCCGGATGGGGTCTCCCCAGCTAGCAGACACAGCACCTGCTGTAGCTCTGCTTGGAGACTGGCACGGGCTGGGAGGTGGTGCTGTGTGCACCCGGAGGCTAAAGGCTACTTACACAACGGAGCAGGCGTAGCAGCCTTTCTTGCTGCTCTCCCGGATGAGGAACACCCCGTCTGGCTTGCCCACCAGTAGGTCCTCGGCCTGCGTGCGGTTCAGGTCCCCCACAAACCAGCTCTTCTCGTCGTAGTGCGGCAGGTTCTCGTCCTCCTCGCTCACGAAGTACGCGCTGCTCCCAGGGAAAGGTCATGAGAGCAGAGTCCACGTTACACTCCACACAGACCCCCCCAGCACAGGACACACACGCGAACACCACTTCAGCCAGCAGGACACACACACACACACAACTTCATCCAGCAGAACACAATGCAGAACAAACTGGCTAATCCCTTGTCTTTACTTCGAGCTCCACTGCCAACTACAGTAATGTCAGTTAAGGAAAGAGGAAGAGGAGGAGGAAGAGGGGGGGAAAACCCCTCTCGTAAACTTACTCGTCAGCATTCTCGTTTTTGATGCCCAGCCAGTCGTTGATTCGTTTCTGACGTACACCTTTGTGATTGAGCCAGCTGCCGGGACAGAAGGCAGAACTCAGTGAGCAGCGCCCGACGGGACAACAGACCCCCCCCACCGTGCACCACAGGCAGGAGCCACTTACACGAGGTGCTGGTCCCTGATCTTCCTCAGCTGAATGAGGTCGGGCTTCAAGCTGTTCATCTTCTTGTCGGTCTCCCTGTTGTCTAGCGCCTGAATCTTCAGGTCCTGCTCCAGACGGATCTTGCTCTCGTGGATCTCACCCAGACGCGACTTGAGCTTCTCGTAGTTCATCATGATCCTGGAAGGGTAGAGAGGCAGGACTTTTATCGGGACGCACACAGCCCGCGGGGACGGACGCACGGCCGGTGTGACCGCTGCCGGAGGGACGGCGCCGACGGAGACGTTCGGCGTACCTTTCGATTTCCTTGTCGTTGCCCTCTCTGCGGAAGCGCTCGATGTATTCCTTGCTGTAGCGCTCCTGCGTGTGACACTGCTCTTCGAAAATCTTGATGGTCTCGTTGAAAGCCTCTATCGCCGTGCGCTTCATCTGGATCTCCTGCAAGTCAAAGACAAACCGAAGGCGCGCGGTAAGCTCGGTAAGCACGTCTCCACGAACACGCGCCACCCTGCAGACACCATGCCGAGGGGGCCTTGCGCGTGGACTTGTGGGGGTTGGATGTGATCAGGGCGGCGCTGGGTTCACCTGTGACGTCTTCGTGTATTCCTCATAGAGTCGGTCGTATTCTTTGCTCTTCTCCTGATACTGATTGTGATACTCCTGGAGTTTCTTCCCCACGGCGTCGATATTGTCTTCCTTTACCAGCTGATCCTGAGGAAGGGGAGGAGTGGGCATTACTAATAGGGAATTGATGAGGCAAGGGCAAATAGTAGATCTTGCTTACAGAAGGGGACCATCATTTTATTGTTCAAGGGGTAATTATTGAAAATCTCTGAATCTGACAGCAAGATGCATTTGTGTGGAAGCACCAAAAATAACGAGCATCTGGAGGTGCTGTAGGAGCGCGGAGGTGCTGTAGGAGCGCGGAGGTGCTGTAGGAGCGCGGAGGGTCAGGCGGGCGTACCTGCTGGTAGCGGGACACGGGGTACATGAGCTTCACGTCCAGCTTGGTGTTGTACTGAGCCAGAGACTCATGTCTGTAGTGGCTGATGAGGTCCACCACGGAGCTGAAGGTCAGAGGCTCCGAGAAACCGTACTTGCCATCGCGGTGGTAGATCTTTATTAGCTTATTGTTGCCGCCTTTCCTAAAAGGGACAAATCGACGTGCGTTAGGCGCCGAACGCGAAGAGAGCCGTGCGGTTCAGGAGCCTTAATGCTCACGTAGAGGGCAGGACAGGAACCGTCGTTACCTCAGAGTTAGCGTGTAGTCTCCCTGCATTTTAGTAGAGGCGTCCCGAACCAGGAAGGTCCCGTCTGGCATGTCTCGCAGTTTGTCATTCACTTCTTCCCTGCAGAGGGAGGAGCCAGAGGGAGAGGAATGAGGAGGAGGAGGAGGAGGAGGAGGAGGCGCATGGGGCAGAACTTGCACAGACAAAATAATAGGTTACAGGTAAAAGTCAGTCGTCTCCTGCCCTAAAGGGCTGGCTGTGTGTCCACACTGCCCACCAGTCTCCCCACTCGGAGCAGAGGCACCTCAGACGACCCCCGACGTCTCCACGCTTACGCAGACAGCGCACTGAAATCTTCAAGGACGTGCCTCGTGTCCAACCTCCCCCAGCCCGTCTGAAATCCCCACCCTCCCCTCGTCTGGACATGGCTTCGCTGGCCCGGTCAGGACTCGGCTGGCCGTGCCGCCAGCCCTCTCAGGGGTGGGTATATTTAGCCTGCTCTGGGCAGCTGAGGCTAAGATGCCATTGCATAACAGGACTCCCACCTCAGCAGTGGGGAGGAAACTTCAGGCTCAGTCGTCCTGTGGAAGCCATTTCCACAGTCTGGAGCGCTGTGGCTCACAGACTCCAGCAGGTTTCCTGCTGCAGTGCATGGGGAACGAGTACGTTGGGGGTTGTCCTACTTTAGAGGGTAATGCATTGTGAACAGGGCAGCCATCAAATAATTTGAGGAATCAGAGCATGAAGCACAACCCTGAGCAGACAGACAGGCAGTCTACGATGAAGCGGATGATAACCTCTCTTTGAAACTGGGGATTCAGGGTTAGGGATTTCCATTTCACAGCTTAGAATCCATCTTATTTTAATGTGTCTGAAAATCCTGAACAAATCAACATTCAGTTGCTGTGTAATAGGATTTTGGCTAAGCAAATTCAGACAGACACTGCCCGTCTAGAGCGAAATGTTCAGGTTGCCAGATATGCCCACAACCGAATGTCACATGGCAGTAGTAAGATCTGCATATCTACTGTGAGCAAAAAAAAATCGGAGCACTATTTAATGCCACAGCTGACAGGTTACGTCTGGTTTTACCTCTAACACCATTTCGCTGCCTGGAACGGCTAAGATTTCAGGTTAAACTGCAAGTGGGGGATGCGGTGCTGCCGGGGGTGATCTGGAGCTACCTGGCCACCTCCTCACAGCACCGTAGCTGCGTTTCCACGCGGACGACATTAAACGGGTTCAAAGACGGTCACTAAGCAGCACCTTAATCTTCTCAAACCTGAGAGCTTTATGGGCTCACATGGAAATGGCCTGGCCTGTTACACATTTTAGAGGTTGGAGCTCCTCTATCTGCACCTTTTCTGACTAACAACCCCCTCCCTTCCTCTCTCTCTCTCTCTTTTTTTTCTTAGAGTGTCGCTCCCCTCCTCCAAACTTTCGAGTTTAATCTATAGCCACAGCCAAGCAACCGGTGGGGTTGAGGGATGAAGCTTTACTAGCTCATAAAAAGAAAAAGAAAAAAAATCATCCCTTTCCAGTAACCACGGATCTCTGACAAGATGTCTGCTGCTCCCAGTGGGCAGGTCAGCGGTGGGTCGGCAGTGTGTCAGGAAGCAGGAGAGACCAGCGTCCGTGGGAGGGTTAGGGTTCGGACCTCGGCAGGGCGGCTGACAAAGAGGCATGGGCGTCGTTTCTCCTTCACCCAGAGAGATGCTTACGCCATGGAAACCTCCGGAGCCTTTTATCTCACCCACAAGGGATCTCACGAATGGACACACACCCATCACCTGATGCGGTCCACCCCACTGGCGGAGCGAGCAATCATGCACTCTGCAGATAAATGTGTCTGCAGGTGGGAAACTGGCCTGGGAACTGGGTCTGGGCGACGCGGAGACGAGGGTGTGTGGAAGAGGAGCCTCACCTGGATATGTCGCCCCAGTACCACTCCGCCTCCTGCAAGGAGCTGCTGCCGACCTCTTTCACACCGTTGCTGCTCACAGGGGTCATGGGTTTGGCTGGTTTGGGAGGAAGAGCTGCAGGAGAGAAACGGAGACAAGCTTTAGTATCGGGGAGAGTGTCCAACGTCCAAGTGTCCACAGCCACCAACGGCCCTCGGGGGGAGGAGGGGTCCTAAAGCCCCTCTGTCCGTACCCGTATCGTCTAGTGTGCAACGCTGTGAGCTCCTCCTCCTTAAAGGAGCAGAGCTGATTGGATGCGTCAGTCCAGCGTCTGCGGTTAATTAGGGAGACGGGACGTGTGCACAAACACCGGCCCACAGGCACGTGCTACTGCTGCGGTCCAAGTCTAAATCTGACGTGACACAGAGATTGAAACTTCAACTGCATAGAGAGGGAAAAAAAAAAAAAAAAAAACATGGCTAGCCAGGCTATCCAATGCGCCTGCTTCCTGGCCCAGACACCAGGAATCTGTCAGTCCAGCAAAGAAACCACATGTCAAAACATTCTCCCTACACACACACACACACACACACACAGAAAATGGCAATCACCAACACAGTGAGTTAGCATTTACACCCACACCGCGGATGTAGTCCGTCATTCGTGTTTGATTTGTAGTAAACGAGGCGGCGTGTTCTTCAGCGGCTACGTGACTAACGCGCCACCTCCTCCGTTTTGGCCCCAACACATTTTAGCAGCTGATGCAACAGAGAGTGGAAAGGCTGAAGTCGCCGCCGTCCCAGGCCTGCGCGGAAGGCAAGCGGACGTTCGTCACTGCCGCGCGTCATCGTCCCAACCGAACCGCAGACGTGGACAAGCTGGCGTGCGGACGAGCGTCTTCTCCCACGCGCAGGTCTCCTGCACTGCCACTCCGCTCCGCTCTCAGAGCCCGGAGCCATCGATCCGGCGCACGGCCACAAGACAGGGGGGGGCTTTAACGACATGGGGGGGCTTTAACGACATGCAGAGCAGCGGTGTACTGCTGATGGGGGGCAACTCCAGCATAATTACCCACAGTCAGAGGTGGTGTATATTCTGCCGGGGCGCAGCTCTCTGACTGAGGTTACTTTTAAGATAAAAAGCTGTTGGCTTATGGTGCTTGTGGTTAACAGGGTGTGGGTGTGGGTGTTTTATGTGTGCGAGACTAGGTTGAAGTGCATGTGTGTGTGTTTGTGTGTGTGTGTGTGTGTGTGTGTGTGTGTGTGTGTGCAGTGGCTTTTGGCAAACCAGCAAATGCCTGGCCAGGTGCAGCTGGCCGGGGAAGAGTTACAGGCTCTGATGAGGGGAAGAGAAGAGAAAGCCTGAACTGCCCAGTGCACAGAGACTGCAGTGTTTGCCCAACATTTGCGCCAAGCCAAACTAAACTTCCCCTGACCCAGTCTAAAGGCTGAGGCCAAGTGTCTGACACACGGCACCACATGCCCGCACCCTCAGTGGAAAGGCCTCCTTAAGCAGAGCTGCTCCTGCAGGCTTTTAAGTGAAACCAAAGACCCCTGCCATTTCCACCGGGACTCTGCGAAAACTTTAAATGCCATACACTTTGTATGAAAAGATGACATGAAAGTTTGAGTTTATGCTGACATAACCCCATTCACTTTCTCTCTCTCTCTCTCTCTCTCTCTCTGTCTCATGACACACACACACACACACACACACACACACACACACGAGCTGGTGGAAAAGCCTTCATGAGGGTGTCTACATACTGGCAGCGGTGGTTGTTTTGAGTTAAAACAAGACGGTTATGGGAGAAAAGGTGAGGGTGGTAAAAGATATCTCCACATTCTTGATCATTCTAGAAGCTTCCGGGCTCCCTGAAAATGCCAGGACTCGCTCTGGCCAGAGCAGAATATACTGAGCCCCGAGGGTCACTAAAATAAAACCAGACAGGGACACGCACTACTCAGTGAGGCCAGCGGATGATTCATCCCTGCCTGCGAATCCAGCAATGTCCCATTTCATAGTGTCAGCCTAATTGAACAAACATATAATGACAAAATTAGCTCACATTAACATGTAAGAAAAATAGCCAGCTATGTTCCATAATGTTGAGGGGGGGGTATCTCTCTCCAAATGTACATTTCAAAGGTTGGGGTAAAAACTGAACATGCAGAATGTTCCCTTTCTGCGTTGCTACGTAAACGACTTCACAACTCATTCTTCAAGTGTGGTGCTTTTCAGCGGGAGGGCAACGGGGCTATGAATGGCTTTCTTTGAGGGCATGATTAATTAAAAGCAGCGCTGGAGTTTTTTTGGACGGACGGTGTGTGTGAGTGTGGGGCGGGTCAGCCCGGACCGGGCCTCCGGGGTGGGCTCTCACTGCAGCGGCCAAGAGGCTACACCTCAGCTCGGTGGGGTGAGCGCTGAGCACCACTCACGGACGAGCTGGCTTAACGGGCGCGTCCCGTAGCCAATCACAGGTCCCGCAGGTGCACGCGCTCACACAAACCCCTACCTTTCAGCTCCGCGGAGGGGATGGAGGCAGGAAGCCAGGGAGGAAAAGGGACATTTAGTCCTCCGAGAGGGCCAGTGAGGAAACGGAGTGTGAGCAGGAGAGGGAGGGTCCCCGGCTCCCCTGTGGCTCCCCTGTGGCTCCCCAGGGCCCCCCCCCCGGGCCCCTGTGCCCCCCCGGTCACCTGGTCAGGGCCCTTTTAGACCTGACTTCATGCACGCCAGTCTTCTGCATCTGAGCTGTCATAATAACGGTCGGGTCGATTATCCACTGAAGCAGACATGACCCTCGACACTAATCCAGAGCCCTGACGCTCAGGACAGAGACACGGCTTCACACGGCAGGTATGCAAACACAGGCGAGTGTGTATCCACAAGCACACTCCACCCACAGCTCCACTGTTCAGTTAGTACTTGTGTATAGAACATATACACATGTGGTCAACTATGTGCACGTGTGCACACACACACACACACACACACAGTTTCATTATTCATATATTACCTGTGCATGTAATGTATACACATATGGTCTATATGGTCTCTCTCTCTCTCACACTCTCTCTCTGTCCCCCCCCCCCCCACACACACACACACACACACACACACACACACACACACACACACACACAGCATGGCTGATGCATTTCGTTTCGTCACAAAGCCCCATTCAGGGCTACAGTAGCAGGCAGGAGGCTGCCACGAGAAAGGGAAATGCCTCTGTGGGCTGCACCACCCCTCTCCCCAACACACACACACACACACACACACACAGAAGCCAAAAGGCAGGTGCACCAGCAGAGCTGAAAGCTCACATTCCTGCCCAACAGTTTTCCATGGTCAGCAAGTGTGTGATCAACTCTGCCCCTCACCCCAACACACACACACACACACACACACACACACACAATTACCTTTATGTTATCTGAGACTAACTGTAAAGAGGTCAAAAAACAATGAAAAAATGAGAACGGGGGTACGTGATTCACTTTTGTGCTTGGTGAACATGCCTTATTGGGTTAATGTCTCCGCTAGTCCCAACTACACAATAGTCTGAGCCACACAATAGCACACACAACAAAGCTTCCTTACAGTGCTACTACGTTCACTATCCATTACGCAGTGAAATCATCAACATCAACTTAATACAAGTTGTTTCTCTGACAAAGGAAGGCTGAAAACAAGAGGCCGAACACAAATGCATTATATTTGTACTTTTCAAACTGCAAAATCTGAAGCCACCAACAAGGTCAAACTGACGCAGGTCCGAAGGGGAGGGGGGGTGGAGCAGGAGGGTGGAGGGCAGGATGGAGGGAGAAGGCAGGAGCTGCAAACAAAGGAATGTGCACACCTCGCTCCCACAGCACCACCCTTTACCGCTCGGCACCGTCTGCACCCGCCCCAGAAAGGCAGAGTGGAGGCTCAACACCATCTCTGTACAAATCAATGCTTTCTTCTGCAAGGTTGCTAATTACAGCCAGAGAAACAAAACAAACAAAAACAAACAAACAAACAATGCATGGAAATGCCAAAGTTGACAGAGCCACAGGTAGAATTCAGGGGCGCTAGGCTGGAGAGGTGGTGGTGGGGGGTCCCCAGCCTTGGGGGGGGGGGTTTGTGTGGAGCGCGTGTAGATGAAGCAGGAGGGGTATTAGCATGAGAAAGGGCGTGCGGCGGAGAGGGTTGGCAGTGGCGTGGAGGAGAGCAGCGTGCGTGGGCTGTTAGGTCCCCCCCCCCCCGGCCAGGGGGAGTACGCTACACGCCACCTGCCTGCCCTCAACAGCTGGCCAGGGACACTCCAAAACACGCGGCACACGCGGTAATCCAGGCAGAGCGCAGGCAGCTCCGGACGCTTCGGTTACTTTCCCGCTGCGTGACAAAGTCATTCTTCACCAGTAATCCACTTGTGAAATTAATAACAACAACACGGCAGCAAACCGACGCGGCGCGCTCAGGGTGAAACGCAGGGGCCGTGACAATGCCAACAAGGAGCATGCAGACGCGTGAAGCGTGTGCGCCTCCCCACGATGCATCAGGGCTGTTTCCAACGCACAAAAGGACAAACACACACAAAGTGCCACCGAGCATCACCACCACCCACCCCCCTCAACCTAGCCAGTCCATTACGAACAGAGAAATGAGCAACGTGTATAGAGGAACGAGACAGACAATGACAGCTGGGAGAACGAGGAGAGAAGGACGGAGACGCTAGCGAGCTTACCTTCCTCCACTGCTCCCTCCTTCAGCTGCATGGAGACAGAGTGCACTCAGCTGTCTGTGACACGAGTCCTCCCTTTCTCACCCCCCCCAAACTCCCTCCCCTCTCTCTCTCTCTCTCTCTCAATCTCCCTCTCTTTCTCTCTTTCCACCTTCAGCCTCTCTTCTGCCTCTCCGACTGAAGCCAGAGGGAAAATCCCTGCTCCTAAATTCAGACGCTGCATTAACAAACCCTCTGAATGGAGACGTTGGCAGCAACCAATGGGAGAGCGAGTGGGGCGGAGGACAACACCATATGAGACGGAGAGAAAGAGCGAAAGCTCAGGGGAGGGAGGGGAGGGGGGGTTGCTCCTCCCAGAGAGAAGAAAAAACACGAACATGGACACAAACACACACACACACACACACACACGCACAACTAAATATGCCTTAAGCAACTTTGAGACCCTTGTTTTAAGTAGCCCAAGTGGAAACTCCAGAAAAACACAATCCCACAGGGCTACCATCCCCCCCAAATGAGTCAACAAACATAAAATGCTCACTGAAAAACAACACTGACTTTTTTTTCCTTCTTCTTCTTTTTTTTACTATTTTACTGGTGTCCGACTGTCCCTGTTATACTGGCATGTAGAGGAAGACTAGAAAGCAACTAGAATGCGAGCTAAATGGATTCATGTGTGTTGGGCTGCTTTGCCAAACCTACCATGTGTTCAGTATGAGCCCATAACCCAGCAATGCAGCTAGAGGCAGAGGGAAATTAAAGAAACAGTCAAGAATCAAGGGCTAGCAAATATATGCCCTCGTATCGTGCTGAGCTCAGGGGCAACAACTGACAAAGGAACATAGTCCCTCCAGTGCACACGCACACACGCACGCACACACACACGCACAGAGGGGAAAAATCAGCTACTGCATTAAGACCAACACAAACCCACAAAGCTCAGATTGAGTGGCAGGGGAAGAGCCAGTGGTTTTCCATTCAGTGGGACCTCGACACTGCGGTCCAGTCCTGTCCCCTCTGACCAAAAGGAGCACCACCCACTCTCAGTGACATGTTCAGGGTGGAAATTGCCCACTGGCTTTAAACCAAAGGACAGTTTCCCCCTGGGGGGGGACGGATTGGGGGTCCCTTACCACCTGTGCTTATTGTGCAGTGTGATGGAACAAAGCACCTATCTCTGACTGACAAGTGCACACGTAGCTCTGGGTGGCCCTTGAGCCTGTAATGTTGTAGTTGCACTGTAATAAATATTCTAATGAACATCTGCACCAGAAGTGTCTTCCCACACCACTCCTGCCTCTGTTCCCCTCGGCCCAGAGGGCTCTTCTCCTAGTGTCCACCACTGTCCCCGTCTGCTGCCCGCACACCCCCCCAAAGACGGCGTCACAGGGGCTGGAACAGGCAGCCATTAAAACAATAAAGCTGCGTTTTTTACGCCGGAATCACATTCACTGGGCTTTGTGCAGTGGAAGGGGGATGAGAGGCACATGGAGACAGAAAGTGAAGCAGTTCTCAGTTGCACAGAGGAGATGAGACGAACGCGCAGCCTGATCATGCAGAGCCGTGCTCCTTCACCTCCCGTGCTCCTTCTCCCTCCGTGCTCCTTCACCTCCCGTGCTCCTTCACCCCCAGTGCTCCTTCACCCTCCGTGCTCCTTCACCCCCCGTGCTCCTTCACCCCCCGTGCTCCTTCACCCCCCGTGCTCCTTCACCCCCCGTGCTCCTTCACCCTCCGTGCTCCTTCTCCCCCAGTGCTCCTTCACCCCCCGTGCTCCTTCACCCCCGCAGCGGAAGGGCTCCTCAGCCCATAATTCCGCCCGCTACGACCTTAAGAGGAGCTCAACAGGAAAACCCCGGTGTCCTACAAAAATGAGCGGCTTGGAAAAAGTGGAATTCAGCCTCTCCTTTCAAAGAGGGCCAATATATTGTAATTAACTCTTCGTAAGCTTTCTGTCTGCTGAGTGGCATGTTTCATGTTAAAGACACGGCTATGCTGGGATTCACTGCAGAGGCATTTAGCGTAAAATATCCCAGCAGTTGTTGCAATCTGACGATCACGGGAAATAGTTTTTAAAATGCTAAACGTGACGGAGAAGACGATGACGCCCCGTAATTACACAACTTGCGCCTATGCTGTATTTCACATCATTACTGTTGTAGACGCTTTTGGTTGTTTTTGGATAATCATGGCAAAGAACTCAGGCAATGTTGACATAAAATTCTAGGTCATACTTGCTGAAATTCAAGTCAACCACTGGCTCTTTTCACATTTTCTGCCTGTACAGAGTCATCTGAGCCTTTATTGCGGGAATCGTGCCATCAAGAATTAACGGCCTGGATTAATGAGCCATTGTCAACCATGCCTGTGGCTCTTGAATAGGGTCCAGTCTCAAGTCTATGACATCATTGTGAATGGCTATAAAATGGTGTCAAAGTCATGCTTAATAAATTACAGAGGGCTAACGCTGCATTTGAAATAGAAGAAAGAATACAAACAGTCGTTCACACAAATAACACAACAGTGAGTTGAGGAACTTTTCTTAGAGAGGTTATAGAAAGTTCTGGTGGCATTGGCTTATTTAAAGTGGACTGGACTCAACCAGAGGAACCAGCCTTAAGAGGACTGGCTATATAAAGAGTGTATTTGCTCAAATTCTGGTGAATGAAAGCCAGCCCATCGTCCATTCTAGTGAATTCCCTCCAATGGCAACTCGTCTCGTAGCTTCAGTTCACCAAGGTTACTAATACCACTCAAGCAAACACTAACCTCTGACAAGATTATACTAATACGTGTACTAACAAACATATGCTTTCTATCAATTATTTAGTATACCTAAATTGTGCTCACAATAAAGAATGAATATCTCTCCCAAAGCACTAACAGAGGCACCAGAAAGCTTAATCCAATGTGTTGTAACACAGGCTATTCAAACGTAGCTGGATACCTTCCCCCAACCCCATCAAACTATTCACCATTTTATTATAGAAGACCTCAGATCATGACAGATATCTTAATATAACCGGACCCTAAAATAATTTAATTCGGTTTTCAGAACAGTATTTAGCCCAGTATTTAGCTCACTCACTATCCTTCCAGGATTTCATGCAAATCAACGTGGCTGTACTTCCCACTTACCCGTCTCAACTAAAGCTATTGTAGTCGTCTCTTTGAATCTCATAATTCAAAGACACAGATTTAGTCTACACCTGATATTAGAGATTTAGTAGTATATAACATAATCTGTCCCCCCCCCCCCATATCGCACAAAGCGTTAACCAGCTACAACTGTCCATTTTTAGACAAAATACAGGCAGACAAACTGGCTATTGAGGATGATGTCACTGGGCTGCTGACAGCCACACTGGTTCCATTGTCGCCAAAAAGCCATGCGACGATTCTTAGTACGTTTTTTAAATGTACTGTTAAACAAGTGCACCGTTACGACGTGACCCGAGTCACGGAGAGGCACGGGTAGCATAAAGCCACGTCAAATTAAAAAAGAATAAGAGGGGATTGCGATGTTAGTACGCAGTCTGCAGACGGATTTCAGGAGAGCATTTCCCCGAGAAGCCGGCTGTGACCTGCTTTGAGATGGCGTACAAAAAGGCTACATGCGTAGCTACCAGTAGAAGGGAGAGGAAAAGTTAAAGAGAGATAAAAAACACCCCACATTATAAAAACAAACAAACAAGCAAGCAAGCAAGCAAGCAAGCAAACAAACAAACAAACAAAGAAACAGGTAAAGTATAAGCTATTCTGTTGGGTCTAAGCTGTGCTTTGTGCTGCAAGTCAAGACTTTTCGTTCAGGACTGCACGGGCTACAGGGCTGTGAACGTGGGGTTTTCTGATTAAATATCAGCAATTAAAGCATTTGGCAAGTGAGTGTGTGAATGAGTTAGTTAGTGATCTCCTGCTGGGTGTCAGTAATACCTGGTGGCTGATCCATCTCAATGTAAAATATCAACTCTGTGGAATATGGCATCATCACATCCCTCCAATCGTCATCTTCTTTCTCCGTATTCCAAACTGTATTGTACATTGTCTGAGTCCAGTGATAAATGACACGTGTCTCTCTCCAATTTATTAAAAAAAACAACAAAAAAATCTTAAAGCACGACAATAAAAACACAAAAACACTCTCTCATCTATTTGTGCTAGCCAGCTACCTAGACTTGATGCACGAGCTCAGTTTTCAAGTCTCGGATCTGAAAGCCTGCTTCAGAATATCTGGATGTCCTTACATTTCTTTAAGCACCAGGCTTCACGGCTCTAGCTAACTTCTTACAAATTACAAAAAATTCTCAACTGACAGAACAGAAAGTAGATACCAGCTCTACTATCCACTCCGTCCTATCAAGACGAAACGGTAGTCTTCATTTCAAGTGGTGTCGGCAGACAACCTTTCACTTCACGAGGAAGCAACCATTCTTTAAAATATAGAGGGGGGGTTACTTAATCCGAGAGACTCGTGCAGGACGCATGTACTCCCTTCACAAGAGTTTTAGTCAGCAAATGCAGATCTGATAATTAATGTTGACGTCGAAATGCACATGACATTTGCTGCCTTTATTTTCTGTTAAAGTTATATCACAGTGGTCCTAAAGCCACAAGTGACATCATATTTTTGCCCCCCTTTCTGATGCACTTAGTGGTATCGCCGCAGCCCGAACGACTTGCCATGCTTAGAGGTTGTTCAACGCGCAGACTCCAGATTTGGCAGCCAATGAGAACGGGACGCTACTCAAACCCTGTTGCCAAAGTAGGAGTTTGAGTCTTTGAATTTCCTTTTTTTTCCCAGCCGCGTGTTTCTCAGGAGCCAATGAACATGCAAGAAAAACGGAAGTCAAAATCCCATTGGTCTAACAGTTACTAAGAGATACAAAAGGGGAAGGGGAAAACAGTTGTAGGGAGGAAAAGATGAAGACTAAAGGAAGCTTTTACACAGAGGCAGCCTCTGCAAGAAAAAAATATGTAGATTGTATAATAAATAAAACCCGATAAGTGTGCAATACTTCTACCACCGTTAAAAATATGTGAGTCTGAGAGGGAAAACGCATAAATAAAATAACACCTTATGAACGTTATCCAATATAACCCATTAATAACAATATTCTTATTGCACGACTTAAACAAACAAATAATCAGGAATTCGGACCAAATTAATTTCCCTATAAAAAATTTAAATGTCAGATTTTAACAACATTCATTATTAATTTTTCTAGATTTATTAAAAAAAACTATACAAAAATGTCTACATGTAGTCATGCAAACTAGTTATTGAATGCACAGTATAATTTTTTAAGGTTGCATTCTAAATATAATATTCAGAATATTGCATTCTAATTCTAATGCATTCTAATGCATTCTAATGCCTGCCGTTACCAAACCAAGAGCTTGGGCATCAGTCTGTCTGTGTCTGGTCTGTCATTTTTTTTCTGATCAGTCAAATCCACACATATCATGGACAAGGATGATGTCTCCACTCCCTGTGCACAACCAGATGCAAACAATCGGAGCATCATCTATTTAATACAGACGCAGGGGACCTTCCATATGGCTTGTGCCAGCCACAGGCTCTTATGGTCAAGTGTGTCAAACATGCATAATTGTCACTGTCTGTGCCACAGTCCAGGGTTGACAGATGGATCCAAAACAATAACCACGAACTCACCCTGGTAATCCACAAGAAAACGTGATCATATGTTAAGTGGAATCAAGAAATGTATACAGTGTAGTCTGCACCAATTTCCATATTGCATTTCTAAATTACAAACTTTCAATGCAAGGCTCAGTAAAGAATATTGCATTACAATCAGACTTCAAGTTGGAGAGTAAGCGAGCATCCTGGGCATCAACCATGTCGTTTGCTGCTGTCACACTGGAACCATTCCCATACGCACAGGTGACCCTGGGGACCTGATGTTTAGGTAATTGGTCAAAGTGGCCTTGGACACTAGCTACAGCCAAGTGTACATCTGATGTGTCGGGATGTATCTAAAAACTGTGCTAAAAAAGCTATGGTTATCAAGAATGTCCTATGACATGCTCCCTCAAAATAGAGCATTGGGTTGCATTTACTGCAGCTACAAAGTATTTGTTACATCTATGCTACTTAATATTTGCTAATAGTTAACAACTGTGAAATCCAACAATACCAGATTTCTTGGAAATCATCCAGTGTTGTAAGAAAAGTATCCCTCTGCAGTTCTAGGAAAACTGTTTAATATCACAAAAATCCATGACGGCTACTGAAGCAACAAGGACATGGCAACAAGAAACAACAAGATTTTGAAACCGTTTTTTTTTTCCTTTTTTTCTTCCTGCATGTTGAGGGGATCTTGAAATTCTATCACTTGAATATTGCGCTAACAAATAACGGCATGATTGGTGTGTCAAAACACCAGTACTAAACAGTGAAGAGAGCACTTACAGTGTTGGTTTCATTTGGTTTTTTGATATAATAATCCAGTAAGTCACCTTGGCCTGAGCGCTATCTTTGTGGCATAGTCATGTTGCTGCCTGTGCTTTGTCCTGAGTTTGATTCCCTTTTCAAAGATGGCCTCCTACATTCCTTCTTCAACAGAGTCAGTGGCTGCCTCACTGTTGCTCTTACTAGTTGTATTTTCTCATTCCACACTACACTGTTTGATAATCTGCCTGGCTACAACACCAAGCTGAACACCCACAGAAAAAGGACCACAGAAGGATATTTTGGGGAAATCGGAAAGGTACAGTTTTGGCTTGTCAACTGGAAGATAAAGTGAATGATGTTTTGGTAGCTGTAGCAAAACAGCCTGTTTGCTGGGAGACGAGTTTATGTCAGCTGTTCCTGAGTGGATTATGTAGATTATGCGGTAGCCCTAGGCTTTGTCATACTTCTCTGTGACCTTAGCAACTCTGGTGGAATGTACACTTTTAGTGTCGGCGTGAACATGCCGTTTGATAGCCCCATGCTAAACATAGACATAAGTGGAATATCAAAGATGCACACAACCTTGGTTGTTGTGTAACTGCTGCTCTCTCTTATGCATAATTCATAAAGTTTCTGAAGTCTAAAAGAGGTAATGCCATTGCTCTCTATCTGAAACGGTTGAGGGGAAATTGGTTTCACTCCATTGTAAATTACACAGGGTGAGAGAGAGATCGCCTTTTCACTTTTTTGCTGAGTTCATCAGAGCCAGGCTGCTCTCTCCGTCTCTGTCTCTCTCTCTCTCTCTCTCTTTGGAAATGTGATATTAGAAAGTGCCTGGCTAAGCCATACACCACGCCTCTCCAGGCCTTAGTGGCAGCGGTATTCTCCTCTGGGTTGCCTGCACCTGAGGGTATCTGGAGAGGCATGAACCAGCTCTAATGCTGCAGGGTTTGCTCTGCTACTGTGCTCCATACGATAACGTTCAAGAATGATCCCAGTCCCAGTAAACCCCAATCATAGCCTTCTGCTTCTGTTGCTGATGCTGTGGTTACTAGAGTTTAATAAAACCTTGTTTACTAATATAAATAAATATATAAATAAATGCTATATGCTAATGTAATAGCCTGGAAATAAAACTTTTACCATTGACTTAGTATATTTTTTTCTAATTAATAGTTATGAGGTAATGAACATCAGAATAGTACAGAGAACAGTATCTGACAAAATATATTGCAAACAAGACAGACATTACAGATCCTACAAAGTTCTTCGGATACACTTTCAGCATGACTTGCGATCAGCAAGTATTTTTACCCCTGATCTCCACTAATGGGCTCTTGCAGCTGTGTTTGGCACTAGGAGTCATGTGTCGCGGATAACGTACGCTTCGATTTGAGTTTAAACGATTAGGCGCACTGTCTGGAAATTTCTCGCCCGTAAAATTTCCATGTTTGTCTGGATGCAACCGTGCACCACAGATGGGAGAGGAGAATAGGAAAATGTGTAGAGAAGCATGACTGGGCTCAGGGCATGTGTTACAGAGCAGACTGACATCAATGTGTTAATGACTCTGCGAAAGTGAGGGGTGGAGAGATGCCTCCCCCACCTCTGTGAGCATACAGACTCCCTCTCCTCCCCCCTCTCCGTCTCTCTCTCTCTCTCTCTCCCTCTGTCTCTCTCTCTCTGTAGGGTAGCATGCACTCTCTAGTCCTGTGCTCAGAGCTGGTTGGGTGGGTGATGTCATCCTGCAATGTGAGCGTCCTTGTTGGACTGATGCAATACTCTGGTGACACTCGGTAACAAGCTGGTAGCATCCACCTACCCTCTTCTATATAGTGCATTCTCATTCTCATTCCCTCTCTCTCTCTCTCTCTCTCCCTCTCTCCCTCTCTCTCTTTTCTTCGGTGTTCTGAAGTTCTTATCTGATTTTCTTCCACCCCTTTTCTTCTACTTTTGTGTCGTTCTGTCTCCCCCGCACCCATACCTCCTCCACATTCACACCCTCTGCTCTCTCTTTCCCTCTCTCTGCACAGCCCTCTGGTTGTCATGGCACCGGGCACCATGGCTCAGCATTCTGCCGCCTGCCAGATAAAGGACAGAGTCTTTAACCCTTTCCTGCCTGAGCCAGACTAAATGACTCAGACAGATAGCATATCAGGAAGCTTCTCACATTTACAGCCACCAGAGCTGATTAGGCAGGTATTGACACTACTGTACAAGTACCATATCAGACATAAGATAAGATAGGGGCGGTTAACCAAACAGCAACATCTTAGGACTGTTATGTAGAGTGAAGTGACTCTGGTCTTAGGCAAATAGTCTTCTGTTCTACTTTTACAGTCTAGGGAGACCTGCTATGCTCTACAGCTATTTCTATGTTCTGGTGTGAGATAAGTGACTGAACAGGGTTTGCAAGCTTATGTCCTGAGTGTATTACCTTCCTGAGAGTGAATACTGACAGATACTGCCATTATTATAAGAGGGTATTCTAGGAAGGGCCTTATGAATAGATTAAATAATAGCACACTGCAAAGCATTAAGAGGCTGACTTGATGTGTCATATCTTCATGGCCTGCAGTAGAACAGTAGATATTCTGTGTTAGATTTTAAACGCATGGATGTGTGTGCATGTTCAAAAGACACAGAAAGAGACAGAAAGAAAGAGAGAACAGAGCATGTGCAAAGGTGGGGGCGGGAGGGGGGGGGGGTGACGTCAGAATCACATGTTGCCTGTGTTCCAGAATCAGAGAAAGGAGCAATGCTCTGCTGAAAGGAGCCCTCAGTTTAGCTGTCTGACTCAAACGGTCACGCAGACACGATGGTATGATGTGCCCTTCGCTCCTTCTAGTCAGTGTGCTTCCACATAGCGCACTCTGTGCCTGCCGACGCTGACAAAGTATGCTTTTACACAAAAACAAACCTACAAACCAGCATGCGGCTACCGAGGCTCCTATGGACAATGGAGGTTGTTTGTCAGTGTGGAATAAACCCTGCCATAATATAACCGTCTTTCACAGGGAGGGAGGATGGAGGGAGGGAGAGTAAGCTACACCTGCTGCTTCGCCAGTCCCGTTTGGAGGACGTTCAAATTCGCTGCTACCGCATCTCTGGGAGTGTCAGGCTCTCTGGAGTTAGGGGCAATAGAGGCATGAGTGAGCTCACACAGGTGTTATTGTACGGAAGGGGCGGGAGATCGAGGGCCTTTTACCAGGTAGTTTGTTCACCCCCAGCATGACACCTCAACGCAGATCCCACAATTATCAGACAAAATGACTAACACACAAAAGGTCTGCAAACTTCCTTCAGGCGAGGAGCTGCTGCAGGTCCTGCTCTCCATCTCACGGGCCCTTAGGCACAGTGCTCGGATGGTTGGAGGTGACACATTAACATATAAATCAATGGTTGACTTGTACTGTACCAGGTCAAAGCAGATATGAATATTTATATCTCGGTTTATGTCGGGTATATGTCAATGGCTTATTCATTTAAGCACTCAGCACGGTTTCGCATGCTTCTGCTGACGGCATTGTACAGTTCTCTGTGGTGCCCTTCAGGAAGTAATGGGACGGCCTGGGGAATAGTGGGAGGTGTAAAGCATCAATAGAATTAGTACAAATTACAAAGCAAGCGTAGCTCTTTTAATCATTGGCCATGACGTGTCCGAAGCCAAACAAACCCCCCCCCCCCCAAGCCCCGCCCCCACCACCCCCCGCTGGGGAACTGCACGAGACTTCAAAGGGGCCGGCCACACATCTGCTTTGGCCAGTCTAGCCCGCAGCCCACAGGGGTCAATCACGAAGAACAAAGCAGCGAACCGGCCTGTGCGTTTGGAACGCTGTGCGTCATGGACGTGGCTGCTGTTTCCCCGAGCAACACTGAGAGCAAGCGGGGCTCCAGCAGGGCACGCCTTCATGTGGGCGGTCCTTAACGCCACCCTCTGCTCTATCCACCAGTAAGAAGGTGCCGTTCCAGCTGCCTCCTGTCACTGGCTGCCCATTGGCCATTTAATGAGCAGATTAGCAGTGTTAAGATATACACCACTTCAGGAATGTATTCTGACTACATTCCTTTAGTTGGAATGGAAAATGTCGTTTCCATTTTACAGTACATGTTGAACATGATATTCTTTTATTATTATGACAGGTCGGACAGAACTACATATTGCAAGCGATTCCCTTGCTTAAATGCAGAATCTGCATACTACATCTGCAACTGTAATTGGTGCATTATGGGTTTGTCTTAAAAAAAAATGCAATTCTTAAACATCACCTAAAATAGAAGTGTCAAAATGCGAACATGACTCCCAGCTGGAAGACTGGAAACAGACTGTTGCTTGGAGATCATTTTTAAAACACTTTTTGTTTTAAAGCTTTTTGCACATCTTAACCAAGAGCACCTACAAAGGTCCCAAATTAGTTTTCAATGCACAGTGTTAAGAGAGGACAGAGGGGAAAAGCCCAGTGGTTGGTCCATCGCTTAGCAACACCGACATCCTGAATCAGGTTCCACACTGTTGCCCAGAGTGGCAGGCCAGTGATGTGCTGTTCCTCCAGAAACCTGAGCCAGAAGCTATTGACAGTGTCCCAGCTGAGCCAGACTCTGCCTGCAGGGGGGGTTGTGCTAGCTCATTCAGAGCAACGAGAGGTCAAACAGACAATGTGTAACAACTGTGCTGTTCAGGAGTGGTGAAAGGGCCAGGTGGATAAACGTGGATTCCATAGTGTCATGTTTGTCTCTCTCTCTCTCTCTCTCTCTCTCTCTCCCTCTCACACACACACACACACTTATTAAAATTAAGAAATGGTGTCCGGTTGAAACATCTCAAAAACTCTCAAAGCGGATTAAATACACATTCATTATTTTATTATTTCTTTTTTACTGGGCTCCATGAATAACACTAGAAGAGAGCGGCAAAACTGAAATGGATTTGTGAACTCTGCAATAGAACAGTGGTGGACCATATGATGCACAAAACATTGTCTGCAAGTGGCCTGTTGGGGCCCTGAATCAAGGCCTCTGCCAAACAGTGATCAAGAGGAAATTACAGTTGTACAAATGAGAGGATGTCATTTAAGTCAACGCTTCCAAGAGCCCAGCTGCCTCTGTTTCCCAAGCACGCTGCCATTATGCACCGGGCTCAAGACCAGGCTCGCCGCCTGTAGCACTTGGAACACAGAAAAAGAAACGTAAAAAAAGATCAACTACACAGCAAGCAAAAGATGGGAAAATCCTAAAGAGTCATGTCAAAGGTCAAAGACTCAATAACCAACTTGAATGCAAAAAGCTCAGCAGAGGAAAGCAAACTTTGGGCCTAAAGGTTTCCAGTGCATAATATCAGAAGTTGAGTTGAAAACACACATATTGTTTCTCAAAGGTTCACTGACCACAAAGACCACAAGCTAAAACAGGGTGGTGATGTAGGAGGGTGCTAGGGTGGGTAAGAGTGGTGATGTAGGAGGGTGCTAGGGTGGGTAAGAGTGGTGGTGTAGGAGGGTGCTAGGGTGGGTAAGAGTGGTGATGTAGGAGGGTGCTAGGGTGGGTAAGAGTGGTGATGTAGGAGGGTGCTAGGGTGGGTGAGAGTGGTGGTGTAGGAGGGTGCTAGGGGTGGGTAAGAGTGGTGATGTAGGAGGGTGCTAGGGTGGGTAAGAGTGGTGATGTAGGAGGGTGCTAGGGTGGGTAAGAGTGGTGATGTAGGAGGGTGCTAGGGTGGGTAAGAGTGGTGATGTAGGAGGGTGCTAGGGTGGGTAAGAGTGGTGGTGTAGGAGGGTGCTAGGGTGGGTAAGAGTGGTGATGTAGGAGGGTGCTAGGGTGGGTAAGAGTGGTGATGTAGGAGGGTGCTAGGGTGGGTAAGAGTGGTGATGTAGGAGGGTGCTAGGGGAATATCAGTGAAGAGGATCAGCCCTTCGAGCAGATCATGGCACAGAGGATAAACACAGGCAAACCTCCCTCCCTCTCTCTCTCCCTCTCTCTCTCTCCTTCCCTCCCTCCCTCTCTCTCTCTCTCTCTCTCTCCCTCCCTCCCTCTCTCTCTCTCTCTCTCTCTCCCTCCCTCCCTCCCTCTCTCTGTCTCTCCCTCTCTCTCCCTTACTCCCTCTCTCTCACTCCCTCCCTCTCTCTCTCTGTCTCTCCCTCTCTCTCTCTCTCCATCCCTTCCTCCTTCTCTCTCTCTCCCTCCCTTCCTCCCTCTCTCTCTCTCTCTCTCCCTCCCTCCCTCTCTCTGTCTCTCTCTCTCTCCCTCTCTCCCTCCCTCCCTCCCGAGAGCCTCGCAGTATTCTGGCCCAGAGCAGGGAAATAATGGGTTAACACCAGGACACTGAAGAAAATGGCTAATTGAACACTGGAATATTGTTCTGACACGCAAGGTGCTGAGATAAAAAGGAATCAGCAAAAAAGTTATGCTGCCCTGAACAGGAGGGGCTTATCTAAGAGCAGCTGGGGTTCACTACATATCCTCCATGTCTGCCAGCGGATTCATACCTCAGTGCATTCGTGCACATGCCTGCATGTTATACAGAAAGTATATTATATAGAAAGAAATCCTGACTAGCTTCTGTGCCTTTTGATGTATACCTTTTAATTTATGTAAATGAATTAAAATGAGGCCAAATATATTTAATTTTTAAGTTCAGGTACTGTAGTAATTTGAACTTTTTGTCAGGCACTGGTCTGCTCTTATATTAGAAGAACTGAGGGACGAAAATATCTGCTGGTCTAACCAGATGGACTAACTGCTCAAACACATGATGGAAGTGACAATCTCACACTTGAGGAAGGCACGACTGTGATCTAGTTGTGATCTCAAGACAGAATTAGTGCGGATGAAAAAAGACCAGAATAAAAAAAAAAATTAAAAAAAATAGAAAGACCTACTTATGTTAAGGGATGCAGGCCCTGCCCACCTGTCCCACAAAGGACAGACACAGATGCAGCCCAAACCTGAGACAAGGCTGCTGATTTGCATACGCAGTGGTGCGCCTGACCAATCAGAGCAGCTGTGGTACTGGACACCACGCTTGCTTACACGCCAGCTATGGGAAAAGCAAACTGAATCAGATGTGGTGAATTTGCCTTACGCAGCTGGCCTAATGTGGGCATATCATGAGCAGCGTGATGGCAAACAGGATGTCCTGCCTTCAGACTCCTAATGGTCTTATAGGAGATTTGATTAATGAAGAGCCTTAAAGTACAACTTTCCCCATAAAAAAAACTCTTTTTGGATCGAAAGGTCAAGACTGTAACGACACACGTTTGTTCCAGGAAAAGACACGGTCTGTTTCACTGGGATCCTGGTAGGCTTTTAGGCCCAGAGTTTTAGTCACAGTTGGATTTTAGCCCCAGTAGGGCTGTTTGCCTTTTTATAATGATATATAGCTTCCAGGTTGAAATAGCTATAGACATATCATACCTGAAAGGTATCTCACATTTGATTTGAATACAAGTTGCTGTATGAATGGGTATGTATTCTGACAAGCTAAATCCTCATGCCTGCCCTCTCCCTGTGGAGGGCTACGGAGGAGTGCGTCTAAGGCGATGACATCACCTCAGAGCATGACAACTGACACCAGCACTCACATTGACCCACCGCCATCTCGTCTTTGTTAACCGAGCGGCCAATCATTAGAGCGCGTCGTCAATTATTCAGGGTGCTGCCAAGTCACTTCTTCTGTCTGATGAAGATGAATGGTCAGAGCTATGGCGAGAGGGGAGAGAGAGAGATAGAGAGGCAGAGAGAGAGAGAGAGAGAGAGAGAGAGAGAGAGAGAGAGAGAGACAGACAGAGAGAGACAGAGAGAGAGAGAGAGAGAGAGAGAGAGAGAGAGAGAGAGAGAGAGAGAGAGAGAGAGAGAGAGAGAGAGAGAGAGAGAGAGAGAGAGAGTACTTGTACTTGTGGGCTGCAGGGACCACATGTCGATCTCTACAGAGATAAAATGAGCTAATGCTTTTTAGCATGGACTGTGTGATTAGAGGCCTGAAGTCATTCAGGCAGGATGAAGTACACATGCAGTCTATTTAAGCTGGAACAAAAAAGCCTGGTTCACATGAATTGTAATGGTAATAATGTAAATTGTTACATTAGCCTCATTTTCTCACATGTTTGGGTTTTTGGGCTGAGCTTATAGTCACAGCTCATAAGCATAATTACACCTTCCTGTCCCCTGATGCTCAGTACCTAACAGCTTCTCCTGAAGGGATCCTCCCTATTTCACAGGCCCAGCTGGGGGAATGTGTTTTAGCACACCAAAGACCAGCCTGGCTGCCTTTCATAGGGTGTTAAGTTCTAGCACCTGAGAGGGAGGCGGGGCTAATCCAAGCAGGCCGAGCCCACTCGCCATCACCGCAACAGTCTGAGCCAATCACACCTCACACTACTGCATACCCTGCTGGACACTAGGGCCATACACTGCAGTGGCAGGCGAGTGGGTATCAGAATATGGAAAAACAACACAAGCACCAGTAGTTCAGATAATAGAACAACACTGAAATGGGAATTACATTATTTTTAGAGTCTAAGAATCATAGAATCAGGATTTGGGGGGTGCTGAGACAGGGAAAGGGAATCTGTGAAGTACACTAGATGAAGGAAGGAGGGAACGAGGGAGGAGAGGAGGGAATGAATAAAGAATTAATGTTGGGATTAAATTAAATTAATGAAGGAAGGAATGAGGCAGGGAGGGAGAAATAGAAGTGTGACAGGAAATGAAATAGGGAATAAGGGAGGAAGTGAAGGAAGGAAATGGAGTATGGAAGGAGCTAACGAAGTAAAGGATTAAACAAGGAAATGAGGTTGGAAGGAAGTGAACAATGGAATGAAGTAGGTAGCTAAATAGCGATGGCGAGAGAGAGAGGGAATGTCAGAGGTAGTGTGAAGGAAAGTGAGGTAGGGAGGAAGTGTAGGGAGGTAGTGTAGGGAGGGAGTGTAGAGAGGAAGTGTAGGGAGGGAGTGAAGGTGTGTTAACAGCTGTATGGTGCAGAATATGCCTGGGTGCTCTTGCCTGTAGACTTGGCTACCCCTAACAGGATTAATGTGGGACAATCTGTGTGAATTAATCTGGTTTCATGGAGAGCCAAGCTGACACCCCCTGTGTCTCCTGCAGATGCCTGGCCTGCAGTGGGGCCCTCACTCTCCTCCTGCAGTGGGGCCCTCACTCTCCTCCTGCAGTGGGGCCCTCACTCTCCTCCTGCAGTGGGGCCCTCACTCTCCCCCTGCAGTGGGGCCCTCACTCTCCTCTTGCAGTGGGGCCCTCACTCTCCTCCTGCAGTGGGGCCCTCACTCTCCTCCTGCAGTGGGGCCCTCACTCTCCCTCCTTCTGCCTGACAAGTGACCAGCGGCCTCCAAACCTGCCTGACAGGCACCAAGGATTCAGGGGACTAAGGGCAATATACACTGAATGAACCTTTGAAGCTTTTCCTTCATTTTGCCTCATTGGTTCTGTCCTATTCTAATGTGCTTTTTAGGGAACCTCTTTTGTGTACATGTTGCTACTCCCATGAGCATGCAGGGGCACACGTGAGATAAGCGCAGTCACGCCTCGCCCTGAGGGGGCACGTCTGGTGAGAGTTCATCCGATGGTGTCATCGTCAGCCTGGGGCTCAGATCAACTAGCAGCTGCTGCATACTGAACCCCTGCTCTCTCTCTCTCTTTATCTCTCTCTCTCTTTCTCACACACATACACACACACACTCACACACTTGCTCCACTGATACTGAATAAAACACCTCCTAGTCAGCATAAGTCTGACTCGAATCATCCACTGAAATCTGTCCTGCATTGCATCTCTTACCCACAAGCCCCAAACAGTCAACACAACACATCACACACACATGTCAGAAACACGGTATGAAGTACAGTAACAAGATGAGCAAAACACTTGACAGTTATCAACTATTTCTTTGTGTGTGTGTGTGTGTCCACCTCCATTACGCACCCAGCGTTAGGTAAGATGTGATATTACTCTGGAAGCCCAAAGACTGCTGGACACACACAGACACATATCTACGTTATGTAAACCAGACTCAAACACAACCCTCTTTAGTGCCACCGAGAACGCGCATGTAAACGATGGCACTCTTTTGACAACGTGACTACTGAAAAAGTGAGTGATTAACTGGCTAATTGAGTGTGATCGGGACACGGACTGCATAAATGCAGAAGAGAAGAAAGCGAATAATACGAGCTTTGATGGGAGAGAGGGCAGCATATGTGGAGCAGACCGTGTGCATGTGGACTGCTGGCATTCACGCTGAAGCCTGATCGATTGCAGCGTCAACACACGAATCCGACTCGAGTCGGTGACTTTTAAAGCAAACACATGAAAATCACATTGCCTGAGAACAAACAGGTGTGGCACTAACCCGTACTGGGCGTGTGTACAGAATGCAGAGTGATACCACGCACTGTATTTTTAATGTGATGGCCAATTATGACATTTCTGCACATTATACTGCTTATGGTTTCAAAATATTCTGCAACCTAATTAAAACCCAAGACTGCTTTTACACCCAGTATGCCAACTGGTTTAAATATTATCCTGCACAATTAGAATTTGTAATTATGCATAAAATATACACATTTTCCCATGCATTTTACTATGTGTAATGAATTAAATTACTTGTCAGTTCTTGTGAATATACACAGAGACGCTTTGGGTCTTGAATGAGAATTATTAGCTGAAGTCAATAAACAAGTGGAACCTTCCCCCACACATCAAACAGTGAAATAAAATACCACTGTCGGTGGAATAAAACACCACATTCAGTCACGGCATGTGAGCTTTTTACTGTTGAATAGTGTGGTCTCCATGTGTGTGCGGGTGTGCGGGTGTGTGTGTGTGTGTGTGTTTGGGCACTCTCCCTTTCCTCCCTTCCCCATGGTTCTCTAGTTAACCCCACCACCCCCCCTTTTTTCATCCCGTCAAAAGCGCGTGTCCGCCGTGAGGCCCACAGGCGTTAGTGACATCACTGTAGCCTGTTCCAGATGTACAAGCGTTTGGAGCTGATGGACTCGAACTGGGCAACAGAAGAAAACAGTGATAGCAGCAAAATATGAAGACAAAAGACACGCAATGAGCAAAGACCGCTAGCAAAGTCTATAGTCTGTCTGACAGGGTTTTTTTTTTTTTTCGCATGAAGGTGAATGTTGCTTTGGGAAAATCCATGTTTAAGTAGTAGACTCATATAGCTTTGCACATGCTGAGATAAAAAAAAGGTCAATGTATAATGCTGGTGAATACGCTCAATTCAAATGAAGATCAGTTAAAAAGATTCCTTTTTGTAAAGTGCTATTCAGTATGGCGTACTGCTTAATATTTCTATTATCCTCAGAAACAGAGCTTTAATAACCATTCTAACAGACTGCCAACCTTATGCATGTGACACACAATGGGTTTCACAGCGATTATGACAGGAGCGTGAAAAAAAAAACCCAGATGCCACTTCTGCGTTCTGGTGTATACTGGTGTGTACTGGTGTACGGCGACTGGTTGATGATAATTGATCTTCAATATCAATTATTAATCACGGTCAGAGTGGCGACCATGACACAGACAAAGGAGAGCGGCTCTTCGCGCGGGGCTTCAGCGCAGACACCGTGGCCTGATTTGCCTTATCGCTGGGACACAGGGCGCCTGCCTCCGACGCAGGGTCATTACTCAGCCCCAGATGGAGGGGCCCATTGTTGGTTGTCCCAGGGATTGATGCTTTGCCTTGGAGGAGGGTTGACCTGCATTCGTGACCTTTCCCCACCTCTACCTGTGGAGTGTGTGTGTGTGTGTGTGTGTGTGTGTGGGGGGGGGGGGGGGTCTCTGGGATTCTAGGCCATCACCAATGGCATGGTGGACAGCCAGGAGGCAAACGGAGGGGCAGGGGCAGTTGAGCAGGAAATGGACAAAGCCCACAGTGTAGGTCTGCTGCTGGTCACCCGCTGATGATTCTGTTGCCTGCAGGAGTCACAGATGTGTCTTCATGACCACTGGCAGCCAATGGACTTTAAAACTGCAAGACTGTCTTTAGGGCAAATCCTGAGGGGACTGTCCACAATGATGAGGTAGTATCTCTCAGCAGCCTATACACTTGCCTGGATAACATGAGAAGGTCTATGACACATTATCATAAAGGGAAGATGGTTGAGCACATCCATGCATGGGGACATCTTTATGCATAAGGACATTGTATTCAAGCATGCGATAGAGGGGAAGACCTTGCAGATGGGACCACTAGATAACACTGTCAAACACAGGCTGTCCATAGGATAACAAATACAAATCACCTCTATGGGAGCAAAAACGCATCAACCCACATTCTCACCATCTCTCCCAGTGGTTAACAAGCTATTGCAGGGGTGATAAGACCCATGAAAGATGGAGTCTGATTGGGTGGAGCTCGTGATGAGACCCAGGGCCCATGAAAGATCTGATTGGGTGGAGCTCGTGATGAGACCCAGGGCCCATGAAAGATCTGATTGGGTGGAGCTCGTGATGAGACCCAGGGCCCATGAAAGATCTGATTGGGTGGAGCTCGTGATGAGACCCAGGGCCCATGAAAGATCTGATTGGGTGGAGCTCGTGATGAGACCCAGGGCCCATGAAAGATCTGATTGGGTGGAGCTCGTGATGAGACCCAGGGCCCATGAAAGATCTGATTGGGTGGAGCTCGTGATGAGACCCAGGGCCCATGAAAGATCTGATTGGGTGGAGCTCGTGATGAGACCCAGGGCCCATGAAAGATCTGATTGGGTGGAGCTCGTGATGAGACCCAGGGCCCATGAAAGATCTGATTGGGTGGAGCTCGTGATGAGACCCAGGGCCCATGAAAGATCTGATTGGGTGGAGCTCGTGATGAGACCCAGGGCCCATGAAAGATCTGATTGGGTGGAGCTCGTGATGAGACCCAGGGCCCATGAAAGATCTGATTGGATGGAGCTCTTTATGCAAAGCCTTCATCATCTCCCGTGTTCTCACATCTCACGCTGGCCTCCTTTTACCATCTCCACCCACTGCAGCCTCGAGTCTCTCCATTCTGCAGCAGGGGACGAAGCAGCAACATTCTGTCCTTATTTTGCCCCCCCCCCATCAGGACACAGGGGGGGGGGAGATCCGACTCACACTCCTCCAGGAGGCTCGAAATCAAGCCAAGAGCCATGACGATTTCACGCCTACGTGGAAATCCCGCTTCTAGCTGAGGGGAGATGTGAACCCACCGGTCCTGTCCATCATGAGAGCCCGGTAAAATCTCTTGAGCAGCACAGGGCTGAGTGATACACCACTCGACCAGCTTGACGGACAGGGCCATTTTCTCCGGAATGGCTACAGTAATCCAGCCAATCAGAGGCACGCGGGAGCCATCACAATAGGGACACGAGGTCAATAATGCAAATCTGGTTGGGCCTGCTAGAAGCAGCACTGAAAAGTGGTGGGTTCAGCCATAAAGCCTTTTATGTGCCGATTTGATTATACTCGCCATGTTGCTGTGGCCCTTGATAAAATTGTCGGTGTTTGAGGAGAGAGAAGGAGAACAAAGGAGAACAGAAGAGGACAGGAGCACTAGCAGGACTGCAGCGAGAGAGAGACAGAGGGAGAGAAAGAGAGAGAGAGAGAGAGAGAGGGAGAGAGAAAGAGGGAGAGAAAGAGAGAGGCAGAGAGAGATCTATTCCAGTTAAAAAGTCCCCGTAACAATGGATGCGCGTGTGTAAGTGATAGTGAAAGATGTTGCTCAAAGAAATGCAGCGGAGCATTCTTGATTTGTGAAGCATGTCTCTACTGCGGAGAAAGAAAAAAAAAATCTTAAGTTGATGGGATCTAGGACACACTTCACCAGATAACGTCCCTGTGCAGCAGCTGCCCGGGCAACTCACACATGCTTGTTACCTTATCTGAGCAGACAAAGGACAGGCTGAAAAGGACAAACAGACGAGACCGGAGGAGGACAAAGAACGTCCCCCCTCAGCTCAGACGCACTGCTGCAGTTGGTGACGGTGTGATAGAGCTGTACTACAAGCCATTTGCTTGGGCTCCATTCATCCACGTTCAGCTCTGACACCCCGGACACTTCAAAACGCTTCAAAAGTTTTATTCCAAATTCTTAGAACCATACGAGTTTCACGTAAAACACACCGTGTTTTGAATTTGGTTAAAGCAACTACAAAAAAGCACAGAGTCGCCTAGGCTGGCCTGACCTATGCTGGATGCAGGAAACACTGCTTCAACATTTAAATGTAAAACTCTTATCTCCCTGGTTACCTAATGTGTGAAAGGCACTTCTGTGGTTTTGGATCAATACCATTATAAAATGAGCAGTCTTACATCACAGCCAGCTCTCTCTCTCCCTCTCTGCGTGTGTGTGTGTTGTGTCTGCGTATGCTTGTTTGAGCTCCTGGGGGGGAAGAATCAGGCCACTGAAGATGTGAAGATGTGTTTTAATCTCTATTTTTCCAGGCTCTGTCAACCTCTTGTCAGGCTCCAATTAAAATGGATGCTCTTCATGGGCACTGAGTTTCCCTTTAACCCTCCGTAACCCCCGCGCTCAACCTTTTAACAGCGGCGAGGCGCCCCAACGCAAAGACGAGGAGGAGCGGCGTCACGTTTGTGCCACGGTGCACCAGTGAACGCCGAACTGGAATCGGCTCTCCGACGATCCGACTGAGTCTCCCACATCAAAGGAGACCGTGAGGACTCCAGCAGGGCCGTGCAGCGTTCAGGAGTTCAGGGCTGGAGTTCGACCGCTTCGGCAGGGAGTGGCGTGACGAAGCTCCTCCTTCAGACCCTCCCCGGGAGCTGTCTCCCTCTCTCTCTCCCTCTCTGACACACAAACCCAAACCCTTGTCACATATGTCTTACTCAGCATGACATAAAATCCCCCATTAGTTGTACAAGCTTGATAAGAGCTGTGTAGCGCTGCCAGCACGTGTGTGCTTGTGCCTGTGAACTCTCTCCCTCGGGTAATGTGGGAGTATCATGCTAAGATGTATAACCTTTACATGTGAAAGGTGTGGTTTACGCTGCTCCTCCACCCTAATCCTCAGCAAGACCATAACAGTGGAGCAGACGGAGCTAACCCTACTATACAGAATGGAACATAACGTGAGAGAACTTTATTGTTGCTGCAGAAACACCCTATCCATTTACAGTAGAGTCACATTCATGACAGGTCAGATCAATGGGAGATTTCCATTGAGACCCATTTCAAATTATGTTGTCCAATAGGAGGCAGAAGGAAAGAATTGTAGCGCCTGGGCCTGGAGGTCAAAGTGGGGCATGACTGACATCAAAATTAAAATACAACATTGATTTCTTACACACCAATATCTTCTGTCTGCAGCAGCCCTGCACACACACACACACACACACACACACACACACACGCACACACACACGCACACGTACGCACACACACACATTCATGCATCATGCAAGCGTGCAAACACGCACATGCACAGAGACACACAAAGACACAGTGCTCACAGCACAGTGTACACATCTTGCAGTTCGACTGCTAGGAGACTTGAGAGAGTGAATACAGGAGACCTGTGCTACGCTGTAACAGCATACGTCCTGAGCTGCAGTGATGGGCCTGCTGAAGACCTTGGACAAGCCGAGAGTGAGAGTTAAACGTAGCCACGTGACAAGAAAATCCCTCATTTCTATGCCGTGAGTCCTGAACAGAGACAACAGACCGAAAAGCATTATGTGTAGAGATTTGCGGCCACCTCTCTGCTATTACCCAGCAGGCTGCACTGCTTTCATTGGTAGCCCTGTCATCAGCATTACAGAGCCATGTGGTTATACAATGCCTGGATTGTGACATCATTCTCCTTCCAACGGGGTTAAAGCTTCTGCACCCTCTTCTCTGATGCCCCTATGATGCCCTGTGGAGCTCGCCCCTGATTGGTCCTGTCCAGAAAGGAGCACGGACCCACCAACCATCACACGCCTCACGCAGAGCGGAGAGTAGCAGAACGTCAGATGCTGTCAACAGAGGCTACAGGTGTTTTCCCGCACACAAACACACATAAACATACACACTCAGAGAAGCACACAAATGCCCTTGACAACAAATACGACACATCTGTATATCTTAACTGATATACAGCTTGGCCATTTCACCGATCTCGAACCGCCAATCATGTCTCACATTGACATGTAATGGAGATCAAGAACCATGACTGACCACGAGTAATCAAGATGGACAACTATAGTGCAGCGTACAGTATTCCCAGAGTGCACTGTTATTACCTGTGAAACACAAGCACATACCTGGGCCAAACGCATTAAGGTATTTAAAGTAATAGGTTTATAGAGTGAGTGGGATTATAATTATTAAATGCTGCTGCGGCACCCATGGGAAATAAGGGGAATGAAGACCTTTAGCTATGGCAAACACACACAAAAAGCACACACACCCACACATACCCACACCCACACCCACACACACACCCCCCCAACACACACAGACCCACACATACACACACAGACCACCCCCCCCCACACACACACCCACACATACCCACACCCACACCCACACACACCCCCCCCCAACACACACAGACCCACACATACACACACAGACCACCCCCCCCCCCCCCACACACACACACACACTCATGCACATAGAGGATCATTAACAGGGGGCTAGCATACAAATATCAGTGCATACAGGTGTAGAGTATAGACTGTATTCATGGGAGAGCGCTTCCATGGCCCTGTCAGGTGTGACAGGGGTAAACACTTCCAGGTCTGCTGGCAGACTCTCTCTGCTCTTCGCACTTACTACAAATCAGCTCCAGGTTTGCTCTCACCTATGTGACATGTGCATTAACGCACATACAGGCAGTATGATGTACTGCACACACACACACACACACACACACACACACACTTGCGTCATAATGCCAGAGGCCCCAACAGCGCTTGTGTCATACAGTCATACAGTCACACAACGGCAGCTCCTGTGTTCCCCGGGTGGATGCCTCGTGGTAAGCGCTCGCCGGGTGGTGGGGGTGTGGGCGGTGTGTCCCGGGGCGGGTCCCTGCTGCAGTGTCCCCCACTGAGCCTGGGCCACTGGGAGACACTGACCCAGTCTGTCCCTCCTCTGCTGCTGTGGGACGCAGGGAGGTCCTGACCTTCAGGCCTCCTGTCTCGTCCTCTCTCCCCTTGCATGACAATGAAGCTGCGAGTCTTACGTAACAGGCACATTTCCCTAAACTCCCCTCATACGGGAGAATTAGACCCTGGCATTCAAGCAGCTTATGCTGAGAGCCGTTAAGGCCGAAAAGACATGCTCTGTTCTCTGTTTCAAAGGGAAATTGCTAGATAGGTCAACATGACCTTTTGAATAACACGGCGTAGTCTACAGTATCTTAACAGCAGCAAAAGAGGGTAAATAACAGGATCTCAGAACGCTGCTCAGCTCTCGGCCTTCTCCACGTTTTTGTGCTCCCCCAACAGGTCTCCGACAATTCAGTGGTGGTGAATTCAAACGAGGGGCGCGCAGTGCACCACACGCAGCATAATACCATAGTTCACAGGGAAGAGACAGCAAGAGGCAACGCCAAATGTCTGGCACGGAACCTTCAGGGTAGTGGGTGGTATTGCCTTAATGGAGATCTCTGCTTGGTTTCTGCTCCAGACGTGGAAAAAAAGAGGAGGGGCTCATGTGGGGTTACGCGGTGTGACCTCCTGGGTCTCCTGGCTGGAGAGTCCATGGCTACACAGCACCATCGAGCACTTCAGTGAGCGGCGCATTATACAGCAGACTCCTGTCTGCAGGAGGTGGCCACTGTGGTGTGGATGAAAGCAAAATAAAAGCCAGCGAGAGTTAGTTAGTCATTTGAGATTCAGTTACAAAATCCATACCTAATGCTCAAGCTGTTAGCATTAACAGGAAAAACCCCGTTCCCGAAAAAAGCCTTTTGTTTAAGCTATTAATAAGTAAACTGGGTGCTTTATTGGCACTGTGGGCCTCTGCAGTCAACTTAAGGCACTGACCCTTAGCTCAAGGCTAAGACCACGGCCCTTTCAAACATCTCTTGTAATGTGCTCCAATGGGCGTGAACGCAGTGCCAACGCATCTGCAGACCCACGGGAATGCGGCGCAGTGAGAGGGCATGATGGAGTATCCCCTGCTCAAACACACCTGAAACAACACGGGGCTGTTTTGCACACGTCTGAAAGAGAGAAGGTTTCAAAGACCGCGGGGTTGCAAAAGGACTGATTTTGAGAAGTGCAGTGTTTATAAAGAGAGAATATAACAGAGAGAATGAGTAGGTAGATTAAGGGCAGAGCAAAAGTGGCTGCAGAGTACAGCAGACTACAGGATAAGAGGGAAGATCGGAGCAGATTAATAGTGTAGATTAGGAGAGACGAAGTTCAGGATAAGGGATATCAGGAGTGCGCACGTCTTCAGCACGCCTGTGGTACACGTCTTCAGGGGACGTCTGAAGACTCCTACGCCGTGCCTACATCCCCGCGGCTATGGCAAACCTGCATATTCACACCAAGAGAATTGAGAACTGTCTTTGCACTTTATCAAAGATGTGCTGAGTACTCATATCTCACATGTAGTCTGAAAGGTGCACCAAACAAGATATGCTGTATTTCTGTCTTAAAACTGTTAATAGACAGAAATTAGAAACCTTAGCAAGAAATCTAGCTTTGTATTCCTGTGGGCTTGCAGGTTTTTCTGAGCACAGTGCAGTTTGTACATAACTGGACAGGAACATGATCTTTGATGTGGGGGCTCTATATTGCAACGAAACCATGCAGGTCTGCTTTAAATCACACGGACTGTCATCATCATCATCAGGTGAAGTATACAGCAATCATAAAGTATATAAGGACATGCAAGTCCTTTTACATACCGCTGTCCCCTAAGAAACTGGTCAAATCATTCTAATCTTAAACCTAATTTTAATCTTTAATCTGAAACACATAACTGTCAGAAGTACTGGACTTACAGACATCCCCGGTTGCTAGGTGATATTCTACCAGGCGTGGAATGTAACTATTTTGGCGCCCATCTCATGTTAGCAGCTCTTTGTTGTGAGGGGGGGGTTCTGGTCACATGACCAGGTCAGGTAATGGACTGGGACGCTGCAGGACATCCCACGTTTGGTACAGCGGAAACTCCGTGGCTCCTCTAAAGATGAGTCAGTACCACGAGGTCAGCCATACCATTTTAGATCCATTTTTTTAGTGTCCATTTTAGATCACGTGTCCATTTGAAGCTCTTTATCTTTTGTCACATCACAGTTATATAACTGTATTATTCTAATAGTAATCTCATCTGTCCAATTCTGCAAACATGTTTCATGTACTTTTACAATTTACTCTCACAAAATGTAACCTTGCCATTCTGGTTGGCTTTACCACAAAGTACTGATGCAAGACACATATACGGCCAAGAAACAGCTAAGCTGTCCAATCACAGTTCAAGAGTAATCAAGACTACTGTCCAATCACAGTTCAAGACTAATCAAGACTACTGTCCAATCACAGTTATCATTTCCAGAAATGGCAGGCGCCAAGGGGTTATGGATATTGTTTCAAATTCACTGTGTTCAAAGGACAGAGATGATAAAGACAACAAAAAGCGTGACTGTACAGTCACCTGAGGACCGCAAGGTATTTCAAAAGAACACAAGCTCAATCCGCTAAGTTTGTTTCCCACACAAGTCAGTGCCTTTGCTGAAGATGCAGGAATTAAGTCCAAAAGACGGGGCTTTTCCTTCCCGTCTGGTTCAGAGAGGGGACAAGCTCTTTAAGTGGAGGCTTGGATTTCCCACAAAACTACTTGTATATAATTTAGAAAGGCAAACTCATGCTTGAGCATTCTTAATCCAGGACGGAGACTGAGGCATCCACCACACTACCACAAAGAGCAGACTCCAAACCCCAGCAGAACTGAACCTCTGTCGGGTAGAACAAGAGGGCACCTGGGCCTCCGTCTGGCTCTGGTTCTAATTACACAAGATGATAAATCAGGCTCGCTGAGTATGTATGTGCATGTTGCATGTATGCACACACACAAACACACACACACACACATATAAAAGGTCAGTACATGCAAATTTATACAAATTACATATGCATGATGCTCAAAGATCCAAATGTGTTTAGGTAACAAAAATTCTATAAACAAGACAACCATGGACAACCAATGAAATTCTGCGATCATGGCCGAGTAAAGAGGCACTCCAGCCCTCTCCACTGTGGTGAAGTGAAGCAGTGCAGGGGGAGTCGTGTTGCTAATCCTGTGTAGGCTGCTAAACACTGCAGGCTTTTGTTTGAGGGATTTATACTGCACGGGATAAGACCCTAACAAAATACACAGAATACACATTCTGCTCTCCCATTGGCTGCACTGGACCTTGTTTGCTTTAGGCCTGAGACAACAGGCCGCAGCCAAGCATTCTGAACTTTGACCTCTGGAACTCTGGTGTCATAAATGTAGAAGTTCTTCAGTTGCTGGGGGCGTGAGGGGGGGTGTCAACACACGAGAGTACAGTTTCAATTCAGGCGAGACAAATTGATTTTCCTTACTTACAGTTAGTTCAATAATAACCAAAGCGGCCTAAAACACCATGATAATAATGCTAAGCAGAGGTGTTGGGCTAAGAAGTTAATATGAAAACCTATGCGAACTTATTAAAATGAAAGCAATCACATTTTTTTTTTCTGCCAGAGTTGTGGATGGTATTGATGTGTAGCAAGGTGACGAGATCAATACAAGGCCTTTATCAAGCTAAGAGCTCTGTCAGTATCTGCTCTAACCCCCTGGAGAGAGGGAATGAGAAAGAGAGAGAGTGAAGACAGAGAGAGAGAAAAAGAGAAGAGGGAGGGAGAGAGGAGGACAGGCCTGCTGGGGGGAGTCTCAGAACTCAGTTGGGGGAGGGAGGGATAACGTGAGAGGTTGGGACAGAGGCCATGCAACAGGATCCACAGCCTGAAGCACAGCCCCCCAACACACACACACACACACACACACACACACACACACACACACACACACATCACTTTCCAAGGACCTGGTGTTCTACTGGTGCTCTGGAGCCCCAAGGTTTCCAGAAGCTGTGACCTGTCCCATCACTTTGGCATGTAGAGAGAGACAGGGAGGGGCCTGTGCTGTGACAGGGAGGGGCCTGTGCTGTGACAGGGAGGGGCCTGTGCTGTGACAGGGAGGGGCCTGTGCTGTGACAGGGAGGGGCCTGTGCTGTGACAGGGAGGGGCCTGTGCTGTGACAGGGAGGGGCCTGTGCTGTGACAGGGAGGGGCCTGTGCTGTGACAGGGAGGGGCCTGTGCTGTGAGCAGCTCCCCAGAACCCTCACACCCCCACCCACACACACAAACACACACACACACACACACACACACACACACACACAGAATGCCTTCCAGATGTCCTTTCTCTCATATACCCTCACCGCAGCCGCACTCAACATCCATCCATCTACCGCGCCGGTGCAGCTCTCCATCCACTTATATGTTTTCATATACATCTTCATGAGTAATCCATGGAATACAGCAGGATTCCCTATGAATAGACATGAGGATTATCCAGAGAGACACAAAGGCCGTGTGTATATTTATCCAGCTTGTTGGTAGAGCACAGTAACAATATGCATGAGACCCGAGATGGACATGCCATTAGCTACACCTATTATGTTTTTTGACTAGGTGGGGGTGTAATCTGCTGTCTTAACCCTTATCAGCGCCATAAAGTCGGTCTGCTCTCCTGCTACGTAAACAGACCTCAATCACCAATTGCTGGGGTAATACAAACAGCGTTATATGGAGGTGCTGCACGTCGTCTTGCACCGGCGCTTTTTGTCTTTGTGAAGGAACTGTTGTGTGTCGCTGCACCCAGCCAACTCCGCCGGTCACCTCTTTCTCCGGTTGCCGTAGCAGCCACAGCAAGAGTGTTCCGCAACAACGCGAATGCACAGAAGACAGCACAGAGTTTGAGGCAAATCAGACTGTTTTCCCAAGACCACAAATATGCTGGTCCCTGTGTGTGAAAGTGGCATTGTGTGTGTGTGTGTGTGTGTGTGTGTAATATAAACCCAGTCAGACAGAAAGAGAGATTTTACATACTCATGAATCACTGCACGTCGTGTCCATAATTTAGATCTACTTAACTTCCTATACACTGTATGTTTCCAGCTTCTCCTCTGATATTTGTGACTGCATGTTGTACAGCTGTGGGCAAATTGGTTTCACAGGGAACAATTTGAAGTTTGCAACCACTCGACCGAATCCATTCAGGCTCATCCCATCTTCGGTTAGTCGCCATTCACTTTGATCCTACACCTATCACTCAGTCCACACCACCCATTCCTCCACGGCGCTCTGCGGCTCCGTCAGCAGGAGATCTCCTGCCCTCCAAATCAACCTTCTGTCTCTGCATGGCTGTACCACAAGTTGATGGCGCGGCATCACTGCCCTGGTTCAGCTGGCCTCGTTAATAGACGGTTCGTTGGGGATTAATATAATTGTTCATTATGTTTTAATCAGATTAGGCGCGTGGCCAGGCCACAGGTCTTACAGGGGATGAAATGGGCCAATTCTGTTCAGTTGGGTCAGGGGCCTTTGGGGTAATGTTAACCCTGCATGATCTGACCTTTCAGCAGGTCCCAGGAGGGTTTTTTCTGGGTCACCAGGAATGTATTTAAGGACATCACCGACTCCTGGATGATTTCATTTAAATAAATAAATTAATCAATTAAAAATATCCTCTAATACCTATCGGATGTTTACTTATTATCTCTCAATTATCTTATTATCTCAGAATTAGAGAACTAGTTTAAATACTTTAGATGAACGCAGTCAGTGAGAGCAATGCTTTACTTACCACTAAACTTCTCATTGCACACAAGCACCAGCTTCACTATGAGGTGCAAAGAAGCTGGACGCTCAAAGACTGTGGTATAAACATGTAAAGGAGGCAGCCAGGAGTGGCTGCTCCCCACTGCTTTCCCACCGTTCACGTCTCCTCTGTGGAGGTTCGCTGGAGGGGGACTCAGGCTGCCAGGGCACCAGGGCTGATGTTGTGCATCTGTGCGGTGGGCCTGGGAGACCTCAGCAATGTGATTCTCCAATAAACAAACCAGCCCAGAACTATGTGGGAACGTACAGTGGGACGAGGCTGGCACGCAGGGCCCTGGTGAACAGCGCTGCTCCCTCACCGTGCTCCCTGTTCCCTCACCGTGCTCCCTGCTCCCTCACCCTGCTCCCTGACCGTGCTCCCTGCTCCCTGCACTGTGCTCCCTGCACCCCTCACCCTGCTCCCTCACCATGCTCCCTGCACCATGCTCTCCTCCCTGCCCCTCTCCTCCCTCTCCCCTCTCCTCCCCGCCCCTCTCCTCCCTGCCCTCTCCTCCCTTCCCCTCTCCTCCCTCTCCCCTCTCCTCCCCGCCCCTCTCCTCCCTGCCCCTCTCTTCCCTTCCCCTCTCCTCCCTCTCCCCTCTCCTCCCCGCCCCTCTCATCCCTGCCCCTCTCTTCCCTTCCCCTCTCCTCCCTCTCCCCTCTCCTTCCCACCTCACCCTGAAGAGACCTCTGCAATATCAACAGTGTGGCTGGGGTAAATGTTACAAGGCAACATGAGAAGAGAAAACACATGAAGATTTTCTGTACTTAATCCATCAACACGTTTAAGTTAAAAATAATAAAATAAGTTAAAATAATAAAATAAGTTAAAAAAAAAGAAAAACCTTTAAGCGTGAGGCTTGAGATCATCTCACACGAAAACATACCATCACCATCTCTGGCACTAAACTCCTGCAGTTTTGAGCATGTGGACCAGAACCCGCCCAACACCAACAGCAGAGTGGAGGTAAACAGTGAGGCCGTGAGGGGCCGGCTGGGTTGCGTGCGATGTGGAGGCCCAGTGGCTTCTGGGAGCACATTCTCCTTTGACAGCATCGTTAGAGAAAGCGAGTGCGGCCTGGGAGCCACATTCTAGCAATAAAGGAGCAGAGATGGTGGCTGGCGGGCGGACGCTGCCCAGGGGAGGGAGGCCGAGCTGTGGGTGCGGCCGAGGGTTGGAGCCCTGCCCAGCACTGGCCCTCCGCAAGCCCCAGAGGGCCCGGCTTCCCCCGACACCCAACCCAGCAGGCTCTCTGCTCCCCTTACACAGTCCTCTCTCCCTTTCACCACCCCCGCTTGCTTCTAATGCCTCTGCACGCAGATCAGAGTCTTACGAACACCCAGACGCGTGTTGCAGAGCATCGGCGAGCTAAAGGAACAGGAACAGGAACAGGACCGATTCAGACCCGCGCGGCTGTGTCCCGCAGGGCTCGGTAATAACTGGCGGTAGCCAACTGCGCCCATCCCAGACGCAGCAGCGGGGGGAGACGGGAGTGATCAATACTGCCCTGCGCACGCTGCATCCCCAACTACAGAAGTCCAGCAGCACGTAGGGTGGAGGCGCCTCCCAGCCGCCCGAGCGCTGCACCTCCACTCTGAGCCCTCTGCTCATTAGCTGGAGTCGACACGTAGAATTATTTAAGCGGAAATCAGTGCGGAGGTGCATGATCACGGCAGGACTTCTGCTTACTTGCACACAAACTTTTTACATCTTTGCAAAAGCAGGAGGGCCAGGCACCAGCACACAGGTAGCTGCACTGAAATGTGCCATTTTCACCTTTAAGAAGAAAATAAAGGATGAGTTACTTGTTTACGAAGCGCCCGACTGCCATGATCATAGAAAAGAAGACAAAAAGGACAGTTCTGCTCATGTAACCCAGCTGAGGGAAGGAAGTTAGCGCCATCTCTCCCCTTTCTCTCTCTCTCTCTCTTCTCTTTGTCTACTGCTTTCTCTCCTGCGGGTTGTGGCCATCACAGCCGCTCTCCCCATGTCGCAGAAGGGGCCCGACGTCCTTGTTAAAAGTTGTGGGCGGCCATGTTCCTCGCGCATGTCTGGATTTGGACTGGATTTAGGGCTGCCAGAGTGATTAAAGGAGATTGTACTGAGATGCACCGGGTCCGCATATCCGAGGGCGAACTGGTGGCCTCACCACCAGGGGCGCGTGAGCTGCTGTTCAAGGCTACTGAGCTCTGCTCTGGCCTTCAGCACGTCTCCTCCTGTCTGGAGCCTCCTCGCATATTCATGAAAAGGCAATTAGCCTTCTGATCAGCTGATGTCTGTGATAGCCTGCACAGCGCCTGCCGGCGAGTGAGTCTCCTTCCGCCCTTCGCTCTAAGAAATCTCCAAACGGCAAATCTTGAATGTCAAAATGCAACGAGCATTAGGAGCCCTAATTTGATTATCCTTGGATCATGGGTTTCATGAAAATCGTTAGATTATTGGCTTTCATTTCATTTATCTAATCTCATTATAATAGGAAGCTGCCCCTTTCCTTAGGCCTTGCTGAACTTTGATCGGAATAACCTGCTCAAGATCGCTTTGTCTCTCTCTCTCTCTCTCTCTCTCTCTGTCTCTCTCACACACACACACACACACACACAGGTTTGGGAGCTGGGGGAGAGGGGGTTATAATAATTAACTTCATCCTTAGCTGCTCTCTCTCTCTGCTTCTCTGTTATCTTTCAGTAATTACTTTGAGCTAATCAGGATTTATAGTGATTAATTGATGCAGAGTGGCATGTTGATATATGATTAATGTAATTAAACAGCCCGATGATAACCCCCCCCTTAAAATGCGAGATGAGTCCTTTATCTGTTGCTTCCTAGTCCGTCTACGTTGAGCTCAGGTGATGTATACTATGTGATATATGCTATTTGGGTGATATAAAATATTGACAGGCAGTAAGGTTTTCTACTATCCTTGTGTGACCGCTGACATTATGAAACTAATATTAATAGACTGTAATGTTTTATGAGTTCTTAGAGATGAATAAACTTAGTAATAAACTACATTTCCCATCAGCTTTATTGGTGCTGGATGGAATATTTGTGTTGCTGAGTCAGAGAGGGGAAAAGAGAGGGAGATATAGTAGCAGTGGGTGGACTGGTAGCTATTACTCTATCATGAGATTTCTGGATCCTCTTGAGTTCACTGATACGCTCTACCTGACGTGTATCCTGTGACTGACAGTGCATCCAGCCAGCTGCACAAGGCGTTTTCACAAGGTGACCCGTTTCGTCCGCAATGTGCATCAGACGGTCAGCGGGAGGGCAGACGGAAGCCGGGACGATGCGACACCAACCTCTCTTTAAACCAATTTAACAAACACACCTCAAACGTCTAACTAATAGGGCCACTTTCCGTCAACAAATAGCCTTGGTGACCCCAAGGCCTTTTCGAAAAAATCACTGTGCACCTTCTGTCTGGTCTCCAGGGATAGTCTAGATCTTTCCACCATTTTGGCCCGACATCTGCTCTCGTTCAGAGTAGCCTGCACAAGCATCTAAGGCACTGGGACATGTTTAATTGTATTACATTGCGGTCAGCAGGCCAGCGGGGCTTTTACGGAAAGCAGTGCACGCTCTCGCGTCATACCGTAATTGGTCCAGGCTGAAAGGACGCAAGGGCCGTCTAACGAGAGCCCAGCGATGTCTCCTGACACTTGCAAAGCTGAATGTCATGAGACAGAGTGCCGCGACTGAGAAAGCGTCCCATTTCCACAGGCTCTTCAGAGACGCTCCAGGTTACTCCTGGCATCATCTCAGCACTGGCCATGGTAAGGAAGACAAGGCCTTGAGGTCACCAAGGATATTTGTTGGTGGAAAGCAGCTGTTATTTTCCTGTCACTTGCTATCAAAATTCAGCTTGAGCTCTGGTAAGCTGACACGCGTAGGAATTTCTTATGGTGGTTGGCAGTGTGAGGCAACATTTGGGGCTTCGTGTGGACATAATTACCTTTTGGCTATAACAATAGGTGGCAGGTATATTTTACCCATCAGAAATCTAAGGTTTTAAAAGGACACATCATCATTTTACCACATACACTAACTAACATTATTACCACGTACACTGACACACTCCTCATAATTACCACACACACTAACACACATTATTACCACATACACTGACACACTCCTCATTATTACCACACACACTAACACACATTATTACCACATACACTGACACACTCCTCATAATTACCACACACACTAACACACATTATTACCACATACACTGACACACTCCTCATTATTACCACATTCACCCAGTCCATTCACACATTTTCTACAGTCACCAATACAAACAACCTTTGGTAACTGTGACCAGACCAATGTTAACAAAATAAAGAAGCAAATATAAAGTGGTAGTTTACTGACTTCAGGGTAAAGACAAAACTCTGGCATCTTGACACTTATCTATTTGGACTTTCATTTAGCCAAACAAACAACATCAACAAGGTGACAGATATGATACCCAGAGCAGTTATTTTTTAAGTATAGTAATTTATTACCTGATCCACGATGCCCAACAGAGGCACCATTTATTCTAGATATGCTTGTGGTGTGCAAGATTTCACTTCTGAACTCTTAAATCACCCTTCGGTTCACTTCCATGCTGTTGACTCCTCGGTTTATGGGGTTCACTGCTTTAAACTGAGATTCGTGAAGCATCAAGGATGTGGCACTGAGCACAGGGTTCGCTGGAGTTACGCACACCATGAAGTCCCTCACTGCACATGAAGCAGTTCTGTGAAATAATGATTCAGATATCTCCCAGACTGGCTGGGATATCAAACGCTCTCAGTGGCACAGTAAGTGCAGCTTTTAATGCATGTAAGAAAAATCGCAATTTTTAAATTCTGCGGATATTCTAGATGAAAAGGATGACGTGAGAAACGCGTCACGACAAATAATGACAACAGCCGTGAACACCCGACAGCCCGGCCATTTGTTTAAGCTTTGTCTCAACAGTATGAGGAAAAAACACCATCAATCAAATAGCAATTAAATATGTATTTTATGACTATATGTATTATATGTTTATCTTATCAGCAGTATTAGAAATAAGTAGACACAAAAATGAAATACAATTTGGAGCTACAGTGATGTAGCGTGGCATTTGAGAACTTCTGACCTCAAGCCGACAGGAACATCAGAGGGGCCAAGTTTCACCATAGCAGCATGGACGTGAGACAGATTACACGGGGGGGGGTAGTGGGGGGTGGGGGGGTGGATTGCTCTCCCAATTTCTAGGTAATGAAATCCCAACTCTTTATTCAGGCAGAGTCCCTTCAGACCACCATGCAAAATAGCCCTGGCGCAGTCAGACGAAGGTCCCAACGCAGGCGTACGAGCAGATGCCACCGAGCTCCAGCGTTGCCGCGCTAACGCAGTTCAGCAGCACGTGTTACCTGGGTCAGTCCTGTAACAGAGGTCAGGCCTCCGTAACACGCCGCATGCGGATATATGCACTGCTGCACATCAGCCTGGATCCACATGAGTCCACAGGCCTTTGGGGTTTGGCTATCCGCTTCCCTCCCCGGCCAGGGCCGCACTTTGGCATTAACGGTGCAATAAGTAATGCGCCAGTGGTAGAATTGGACTTGAAATGAAACAATAACTATGAGGTTAAAATGCAAAATGTCAGCTTTAATTCGAGGACATTTCGATTTACATTGGGTGAAGCGTATAGGAACTCACCAGCCACGGGAATGTAATGGGAATGTGGCTTTAAATGGGACGAGGCATGTATGCTTAAGGCAGCGCACACCGAGGTGGTGTTGAGCTTGGTGGATGGTTGGGACATGGAAAGTGGTATTTTTAAAAATGAGAAACAGGCAATCAATCCAACCCCAAACCAAAAGAAACAGAACCTAGAGGAAGCTGGCGGAACTCTCCCCGGTCGGCACGGGAACAGCGGAAGCTGCAGATCAGTGTTTCATCACTGCATGCGCATCTGGCACGGGTTCTTCCTCTGCACATCTCATGCTGGCCATTAAAGTGCGACTCTTGAAGGAGAAAGGCCGGCGTGTATCTAATCATTAATTAAACAAAACAGACTCGTGTTACCCATGTGCGACAGGAGCCCCTGTAAAGGCGAGACCCACGCCGATAGGCTCCCATTGTGTGCTGCACTGAACTCAGATTCTTCTGCAACACTGAATCGCCTCTGCAGGCAGCCCACACCACTTCACCACTGGACTCACTGTCAAGAGTTGGGTTACCAGATTTACATAATCTCTCACACTACCTTGCCGACAATTCAACAGATTTGTGTCTTCTGGTAATTTTATAGGTGAGGTATTTGGTGTAGGGACTGCATGACATCTGTATTATTCACACTGCATTCCACAGAAAAACCCTGATAATACCCCTGCAATCCTAATGTACTATACTGAATAAGAATGGGGTAAATCTGATCCACGGGACTGGGCAATAAGTATATTATCTGAGGAAAAGGACAAACACACAATGCGGGAGAAACGCTGTACTTTGAGATTCGTGTGGCCAGAGCAATCCGTTACCTCAGCACCCCACAGCTCATGCTGCTAGTTTTCAGAAACGTCGATGTGGTTCCCGCGAAGCGAACAAGGGAAAGAGAAGAGGCGTCGAGGGGCAGCCGGGCAGCGTAAACGGCGTGGTCATCCACGAGGGCTTGCGGGTCAGGCCTGCTTGATCTCCGCTCCGGAGGTGCGAGGCCTTCCGGCGAGAACGGCGAGCCCCTGCAGAGGTGGCAGAGTGTGTTCTGGGAGAGGAGGAGCGTACGAGAGGGACAGCTGCACCGCACTGAGGGCAATCGTCTCCTGTGCCAGCCATGACCTCACTCCCTCCTGCTCCACTCCCGCCCACCAGCGAGGCTCCAATATGGATCCCCAGTGGCCCTACGTCATCGCAGGACTCTGCGGTTGCAGCTACCGAGATGGCGTTTCAATGTGTCGCCGCAAATACAGAGCAAATGACAGCCTCGCAAACAATCCTCCCACCCAATGCTCAATCATAATCTCCACACGTACTATTTCTGATTGTGATGCCGTGCGGAACGCATACGGTTTAAAGCCATCGCCGACGCGAAGGCTGGAGAGTGTGTGCATGCGTGCGCACGAGTGTGTGAGTGCGCGTGTGTGAACTTGGGTGCGGTCTCTGGAGGAGCCAGTGCGTTTGTGTGATGGGATATAATTGGTCGTCAACTGTTGTCTCCATGTTCGGGCCATTACGATTGCCAGCGCGGCTGTAAAGCCGCCCGGCGTGAAAGGGGAGGTGTAGCTGCCATTTTATTGAAATGTGAGCAGAAATCAGGGCTTTTTTTTTTTTTTAACACGTCTCGGCCTCCGGACAATATCAGGGCCCATTTCACATCTTCATACGGGCTCACCTTGAACCACTGTTCTCCGGGTGTGCGAAGGGACCGTAATGTCACGCCATTAATCTCCATGTGTGGGAGCAGGGTGAGCTCACCCACGGTGCAGATGACCTATAAAACTGCGCTGCCCAAGCTGCTCATCCATGTCAAGCTCGTCAAGCAGAGCCTGGTCCTGGGCCCCATATATCACGCTGCATTACGATTTCAGACCAGACAAAAGCCAAACATCTCCAGGGCCCTGCGGCCGCAAGCCGGGTTTGCAATGCATGCTGGTTGATTTTTTTTTAATTTATTTTTTTACATTCCCAATCTTGACCGTCTATCGCTCAGGCCTATTCTCTTCACTCAGGGTACATCCACCCATCCACCCACCCACTCATCCACCCATGTACCCATCCACCCACCCACCCACCCACTCATCCACCCACCCACCCATCCACCCATCCACTTGCCTTGTTGACTGGGCTCAGACATGCTAGCATTAGCCTTGGACTCTCTCACGCGCACAAACCCCGAAAACTCCCAGCGTTCCCTACGGAACAGAGTTACACACGGCTTTGCACTTCAAACGCCAGTACTAAAACTGGAAGTGGGGCAAACAAACAAGCACAATAAATCTATGGATTAGGGTTGACACGGGCTGATGACACTGACTGGAAACACTCACAAAAAGCCACAGATGGCTGGGATGCTCTCGCGTACAACCCACTGCTCTTTGTGAGCCTCCGAAGAGCTTCTGCACTCGCACACGTGCAAAGGCCATGGCATGATGTGCAGTCTGGGTGGTGATAAACACACACACACACACACAAGCATGCATGTGCAGATAAACATAGGAGTGCACGCGCACAGATACGCACAAAAACCTGCGCGTATATGCAATCATTCACGTTAGGAAACACTGAAACATTTGGCACGGACATACGAATGATGAAAACTCTTTCCCTGCTAAGGTCATGCGATGGCTCGCATGCAGGCAGTATTGAGCTATCAATCACCCCTATTGTTTGATAACAAACATGGCAATGTGTTCCACTCCTGCTTCTTCTTCAACAAAAGCAGCAGTGTAAGGAGACGTATCTTTCGATTCTCAGCATCCCGGAGGTCATGTTTAATCATGTTCTACAGTTCTTTTCCTTGGCTTCTCAAAGCCATTTTCCCAGCCACGAGGTTCCAGCACCACTAGGCCAAACCTAAACACCTTTTGTTACTTTGAACCAGTTCCTTCATCTGGCAGAGTGCCAGCTTATCTGCATGTGACATTTGAGCATGCATGTGATTAAACGGGCTTAAATTAATGGAGTTACACTGTCTTCCACCTCTGGCCACGAGGAGAGACAGCAAACGTATAGAGAATCACAGAAGAAGAGGAAAAGAAAGAAGAGAGACACACACTTGTGTGAATGTAAAGACACACACCCACCCACCGATATGTAGTATCCAAGTGCCCAGACTTTCGCTTTTCGTCCCCACCCATTGAAAACTCCACACTAGCGTAGCAGCATGCTATTTTCATGTCAGGTATAAGTGCCCCCTCAGGAAGTCCTGTTATTGTGCACAGCAGTTTGTAAATGGTCAAAATAAAAACTGAAGTTAAATGGAGCAGAATACGACTGTGCACATCTTCACCTCCTGCTGCTAAAGCTGAACGGTAGTCAGCTTTGGCTGGAAAACGGCGAGTATCAATTTGAAACTCCATCCGTTTGTATAGAGAAACATTCACTGATGAAAATGCACACACTCAGAGAAGAAGCGCAATAAAAGAGACAGCGTTGTGCCGCTAAGTGTTTTCAAGAAGCTGTACATGTTTATTAAATCCGTGTTTGTTAGGCAGATGATCCCTTGGTAATTCTTCTAACACCCCAAATTTCACAGTATTTGAATATTAGAAGCATTGTGTCCAGTCTGTATGAGAAGAATCATTTTGTTTCCCCAAAAGTCACTCAAGACTCTTGTGTCCCTTTTTCTGACAGAACCAGCACGGTCCACGCTGAGTATCATGTGTGAAGATCTGCAGTACCTGAGGAGGACAAGGCGTCTGACAGGTTTGCATTTTATGTATCTCAAATTCTCACAGCTCTGTGTTCGGATTCAGTCTTGGTGGTGGTTACCAGCTGACAGTGCATTTAGTATAAGTTAGATAGATTACAGTGATATTTGAGCCATATAGTTAATTTAGTTTAAAATTACTCACTTTAACATTTGTTTCCTAGATAGAGATTAAAACAGAGCCTGTCCTAAAATACATTTTCAACAGAAAAACCTCCATTGACTATGTCATAGAAAATCTGACCTGACCATGTCTTGGAGTGAGAGAACGCGGTCCATGGAGTATAATTAGAATTTTTGACCGCAAAAGCTATCAAGAGCTTTTTTTTTTCTTTCTTTTTGGCAGTCTATTCTAAATGCACACAAAATACAGGCAGTTGGGTAAGTGCAGACTGGCTATTGGCTCCTCTGAGAGGACGGCCAAACCAAACCCTGGTTACAGGCCCCCAGAGGCACAGGCCGCCTATGGGCAAAACAACAGCCCATTTCTGATGCAGAATGGAACCAGAAGTTCCACTCCCACAGGGAACAACACAAGTCATCCGCAAGCATTTCTGCACAGAATTTCCCCAGACTGTGACCAGGGGTGTGGTTGGGCAAGGCTGAAAGAAAACTGGAATGACAACTTTAAACGAAGACGATTGAAAGGACTTTAACGGTGAAAACGTCCATTTAATTACATTTAAAACCAGTAAGGCCAAACTAGATAAGGCATTTCTCATTTACAGTGACAAACCACTCACATGTGCACACTGTATTTAAATACGGATTGGTCGATACTGAGCTTGGCCTCTTGAGAGAGCAACGGTCTCACCTTTGACCTTGCTCTTGACCTTTTGGTGTGGCCAGCAACAGTCATTACAGCCAGGGTGAGAAAGAAGCTTCTGGAAGAAGAGATCTTTGAAAAGCCTTTGTGCTCCCCACACACCATCTGGGAGATGGGCCCATTAATGTATTCACGCTTGTCTAAAGTAACAGTGCAAAATGTTTCAAAGCTCTGTAGAAATGTTAACGCAAGAGCGTTGTGAACTCTCAAAATGACTCTCAAAAATACCTCAACAGTGGTTTTCGTCCAATATTCTGCCACTGTATTTTTATAACACTTACAGTGCTGCCATAGAAAGCAAAAATGTCTGGTACTCCTGTTTCTTAGTATAGGAAGATCCAGAAATTAGTTCACTCGCATTCCTCACGCATTAGCTGAGAACAAACATACAGAACATTTCTTCAAGTATCCCTTAGTGTGTGTCTGATACACAGGCAGAAATACATTTGAATGATGCTTGCCTTAAACAAATATTGCACTAATTTACACAACCATTCAGAGACAAAGATGGCTACCCTCTCAGCCTGAAAGGCTTTGTGATCTTGCCTAACGACAATGAAAACACTTCTGAACTCTCCACTGCCTTTGCCGCTTTCCAGACGGGCAGAAGCACTGTTGCTGGATCAGCCTGCTCAATAATTCACCCACTGCAGTGCAGGCCAATGATAAAAGGCTTCCCTTTGTTTTGGATGGAATGTTATTAGAGCAAAAACAAAACCCTCCCTTTGGGTGGAGCTGAGAAAATATAAAGTGATCATGTAAATTTAGAAACATGTGCACATATGTGCAAACACACACACACACACACACACACACACACGCACACACACACACCCTCGGGGTGGGATGGGGACATTTATAACACTGCTCACACAGTGAATATCAAATAAGTCTCCCAATCAATTCAGCTATGGAACATATCACAGCCTGCTATAAATCAAGTCTAACATGTTAACCAAAATGTCTACATTTCTAAGGCTGTTATGTTATTTAGGAAGCAAAATGGTACTAAACCAAAATTGATCATTTATAATTGATGATGTTAAAAGAAGAAAGTTTGTTTTTGATACAGTATTTCACTTGGCAGCTTCATACATTTTCTACAAATTCACCCAAGCAGACATTCCAGGTTCAGCCTAACAAAGATGTCACATGAAAACGCAAGCAGGTCTTTGATCCGTGGCAGAGTGTGTAGGCACACAATAACCTACAACCTTGTGTGGTTGCAAACTTGCAGGTGGTTCATGTATGTGTTTCATATATGTGTAAACAAGACACAAACACCTCAAACGTAAAATGAACTTCTAAGTGCCTGGGACAAAATGTTTACATTTGAAAATAAATTATTCAAATATTTTTGTCTGTTAGTATTGGTATTTTTGTGTGTGATATTATTGATTGTACAGTGTCTGTTGGTTTTTTGATAATATTTCTGACACTGACTTTGTATGTCTCCTGTCAACGTTCATAATTCTATAAATATAAACACCATGCATGCAACAGCATTCATGTGGCACTTGGGGGGTTCCTTGCCTGTAATTATTCATATAAAGTACAGAATATTTGCATTTTTGAGTATTTCCAGTCATTATCTTTCATCTTTTATATAATAACACATGGTTAAAGCCAGGCTTATGCAGGCCTTTGCTACTGGAACATATTAGGCACATGCGAGTGTTCTTTGTGTGAGAGTGTTCTTGTGTGAGAGTGTTCTTTGTGTGAGAGTGTTCTTTGTGTGAGAGTGTTCTTGTGTGAGAGTGTTCTTGTGTGAGAGTGTTCTTTGTGTGAGAGTGTTCTTGTGTGAGAGTGTTCTTTGTGTGAGAGTGTTCTTGTGTGAGAGTGTTCTTTGTGTGAGAGTGTTCTTTGTGTGAGTGTTCTTGTGTGAGAGTGTTCTTTGTGTGAGAGTGTTCTTCATGCAAGAGTGTTCTTTGTGTGTGTTCTTTGTGTGAGTGTTCTTTGTGTGAGTGTTCTTGTGTGAGTGTTCTTTGTGTGAGTGTTCTTGTGTGAGAGTGTTCTTGTGTGAGAGTGTTCTTCATGCAAGAGTGTTCTTGTGTGAGAGTGTTCTTTGTGTGAGAGTGTTCTTGTGTGGGAGTGTTCTTCATACGAGAGTGTTCTTGTGTGAGAGTGTTCTTTGTGTGAGAGTGTTCTTTGTGTGAGTGTTCTTTTTGTGAGAGTGGTCTTTGTGTGAGAGTGTTCTTGTGTGAGAGTGTTCTTTGTGAGAGTGTTCTTGAGAGTGTTCTTGTGTGAGAGTGGTCTTTGTGTGAGAGTGTTCTTGTGTGAGAGTGGTCTTTGTGTGAGAGTGTTCTTGTGTGAGAGTGGTCTTTGTGTGAGAGTGTTCTTGTGTGAGAGTGGTCTTTGTGAGAGTGGTCTTTGTGTGAGAGTGTTCTTGTGTGAGAGTGTTCTTTGTGTGAGAGTGTTCTTATGTGAGAGTGTTCTTTGTGTGAGAGTGTTCTTGTGTGAGAGTGTTCTTTGTATGAGAGTGTTCTTTGTGTGAGAGTGTTCTTGTGTGAGAGTGTTCTTGTGTGAGAGTGTTCTTGTGTGGGAGTGTTCTTCATACGAGAATGTTCTTGTGTGGGAGTGTTCTTCATACGAGAGTGTTCTTGTGTGGGAGTGTTCTTCATACGAGAGTGTTCTTGTGTGGGAGTGTTCTTCATACGAGAGTGTTCTTGTGTGGGAGTGTTCTTCATACGAGAATGTTCTTGTGTGGGAGTGTTCTTGTGTGGGAGTGTTCTTCATACGAGAGTGTTCTTTGTGTGAGAGTGTTCTTGTGTGGGAGTGTTCTTGTGTGGGAGTGTTCTTCATACGAGAGTGTTCTTGTGTGGGAGTGTTCTTCATACGAGAATGTTCTTGTGTGGGAGTGTTCTTCATACGAGAGTGTTCTTCATACGAGAGTGTTCTTGTGTGGGAGTGTTCTTCATACGAGAGTGTTCTTGTGTGGGAGTGTTCTTGTGTGGGAGTGTTCTTCATACGAGAGTGTTCTTGTGTGGGAGTGTTCTTCATACGAGAGTGTTCTTGTGTGGGAGTGTTCTTGTGTGGGAGTGTTCTTCATACGAGAGTGTTCTTGTGTGGGAGTGTTCTTCATACGAGAGTGTTCTTGTGTGGGAGTGTTCTTGTGTGGGAGTGTTCTTCATACGAGAGTGTTCTTGTGTGGGAGTGTTCTTCATACGAGAATGTTCTTGTGTGGGAGTGTTCTTCATACGAGAGTGTTCTTGTGTGGGAGTGTTCTTCATACGAGAGTGTTCTTGTGTGGGAGTGTTCTTGTTCTTTCTTCATAATGAGAATGTTCTTGTGTGGGAGTGTTCTTCATGTGTTTCTTGTGTGAGAATGTTCTTGTGTGGGAGTGTTCTTGTGTGGAGTGTTCTTCATACGAGAATGTTCTTGTGTGGGAGTGTTCTTCATACGAGAATGTTCTTGTGTGGGAGTGTTCTTGTGTGGGAGTGTTCTTCATACGAGAATGTTCTTGTGTGGGAGTGTTCTTCATACGAGAATGTTCTTGTGTGAGAATGTTCTTGTGTGGGAGTGTTCTTGTGTGGGAGTGTTCTTCATACGAGAATGTTCTTGTGTGGGAGTGTTCTTCATACGAGAATGTTCTTGTGTGGGAGTGTTCTTCATACGAGAGTGTTCTTCACTGGCTGTCTGATGGCTCCACACACGTGTATAATATGAACAGGCAGGTGGTAACCAGGCCTGACTCTGCTTCCACACTCTCCACACTGACCGTTTCCTTATTAGGTATCTGACTAGGTCAGGTGGCACTTTGCCAGAAGAGATCACAACGACTCACAGGACTGTATGTGAATTAGCATGGCTGCATATCTGGTTTGCCACAGGCTACGGTGACAGAATGTTTACACTTTCTCAGCAAACAACAAAGGATTGGATTAGATATGATTCAATGAAATATAACTTGATAACCTGAATCTGATAAGTGGAAATGTATGCAATATATAAAAATAATACATACAAAAAATTGTGTCGAAGTAATATTATATAAAAGGAAGAATTCAGCAGTCAGATAAGTAATAGATACAATGAATGTAGTTTATATGAGAGAAAATTTAAAACAGAAATATCTCCTCAGAGCAATAAATATTGGCCCAACTATCAAAAATTCAACTCAAGTCATTATCTTACCCATATGCATGAGAAGTACTATAAGTATTGGCAAGACGCTAGTAGCTATCTCATTGACCATTCAGTACACCTCTCTGAGGGGTCCTAAGCAGTTATGGCTTCCACAGAGGGCTTTATTAAAGCGTTTGATGTGAGTCTTGTGTATTGTGCCTAGGGAACAACAGAAGGCATTTTCTCCACAATATACTGTAAATAAAGGCAAATGCTGCAGATATGTAGTGTTATGTACAAAAACAAACAAAAAGCTGTCAGACAGCTTTGACGTGACGCGTACACATCTGTAGGGAGATCTCTACAGACACTGAGACTGATGTCTGGTAAATGACACCGGGCAGAAAAGAATCCTTCATTACTGGACCTGCTGCTCAGAAACAGCAGAAATCTGTTCCAGGTTTTTTTTTTTTTTGCTGTAAATAAACTAACAATGGCTGAAAATAAAATGGAAGCATTTCATAAAACACAGGGAAGGGCAATATTGTTGTTGTTTTTATAACGCAAGGTGTTGTATTTATTATGTTTCTCAAGAAACTGTAGATTAGGCTAACATTCAATCATCCCCTTGTAATTTATGCTTGAAACCAAACTACATGGGGGAAACGTTCATGAGTGAGGTGTTGGAAGGACGCCCCCCCTCCCCACACTGCCTTAGGCCTACATAATGAAGTCATGACAAATATCACACTACACTGTCGTTCTGTACTGAAATACTTCAGAAGAGATCCTTAAAGTGTTTGTCCTTCTCAACCAGCCAGGTTTCAGCACAGCTCCTATGAGTAGTCGAGCCACAGAAAAGCCAGCATGTTACACCTTCTACCAAAAGCTCAGGTGAAGAGTTTTCAGTGACTTCTGTAAACCAACACAGAGCCTGCAGAACAACGTCAAACATCAGCTTCTGCCAAATCTGCTCGCAATCATCTTATCAGCAGCGCTAAACCCAGCTAACCGGCTTAGGAGCCCCGCGTCACACTAATCACAGCTCCGCCGGCCCCATGCTAGGAGTCGCCCTGGTCTACTTAATGGAAGATTAATGTGGTTGAAAGTGCAGCTGAGGCAAACCTAATGAGATTGGTATCTCTTTAAGGAAGAAATGGCATAATCAGAAAGGCATGGTGTGGGGTGGAGGGGGGCGTCACTTTATCCTTGAGCCGATCTTCTACGTTTTTAAGATCATGATGATGTGGTAAGATCATGATGTATGGTAAAAACATGATGTGTTTGTGAATCTGTCTGAGAGAATTAGCATCTGCTTCTGCATTAAGGTCTAGAGTGGAGTGTACTGCTAAATGAAAAGCTTGGATTAGTTTCCACTGACAGTTTTGTTAACATCACATGAAAGTGTTCTTTGTTTTGTTTTTTTTTATGGGTGGGGGGATTAAACATGAATGTCGCGACAACTTCCATGGAGGGTCAAGATCGTCTTCCTCAGAGAAACGGAAACGAAAGCCAGAAAGCTGACACATGTATTCATGTCGACGGACAGGATATACGCTGATGCAGAGAAAGCGCTTCCGAGCAGGAATGCGGTTCCTTTGTCTGGTCCTTCAGCACACAGAGGCTCCAGCCTTTCAGCAGATCGCAGGTACAATGGGCAGAGGAGAAACCTGATCTGAGATCCGATCCACATCCTAGAGCCTTATAGAATACCTCGCGCCGCTGATCCTCAGTCGCTTTTACTGGTCCTATTCCAAACTGTCCCTCAAGGATTTGCCAGGATTATTTGAGGTCTGAGGGAAATAAATGGTGATACCCGTACGTTCTGTGGCACTTGTTCAAGTGAGGGGGTGAAACAGGGACAGGAGAACTGATGGTGACGTAAGCAGGGCTGATCCCGAAGCTCCTTGACCAATTACTTTATCCCTAACCTCAATTTTCAGTCGACAGTATTGCCTGCACATATGAAGCAGCCATTTTTTTTTCTCCAAGCCAGTAAAATTACCTCAGTATTATGGCAAGATCTGTGACCTTCTATGCACAATTTGCATGGCCAATCACTTTTTGGCTCAACACAGTTCCACGGGAAGACAACGCAATTCAGATGTCACTGTAGAACATCATGACTTGAGCTGGAACTTGTTGGAATAGCAGCATAAAGATATATTCAGTGTCATCTTTGTGATTTTGGCTTTGTGAAGTTTGTTTAAAACGTAGTTTAACTGCACAGTTTTCCGTTTCTACACTGCCGGAGGTGCACTCCACTCAAAAAGCATTTTTCTCCTTCATGTAGACAAATTGAAGCTGTTAAAATTTGCAAGCCTTTGCAAAATTGACAAGGAACAGGTAAATTTGCTCAGATTAATTCTGAAGTGACACTTCATCTTCGAGACACTTCACGACATTTGATATGTACAGTCTGAACTTTGAGCTTTGGCTTGACAAATGGTTCTGCACGATGGGAAGAAGAGGAGCAGGAAGCTGAAGAGCAAAACAAAAGCCTTAGTCAGAGCAGCTTAGAGATTATTACATGGTACACTGAAGCATGTGATTGCGAGCAGCTGAGAGGACTGCAGTGGTCATTTTCACTGGGTCAGCTGGGACAGAGGAGCAGCTAGTGGGGAATTCCAGGAGGTCACATCCTGACCGTCAGTGTGTGTGTGTGTGTTTGTGTGTGTGTGTGTGCGTGTGTGTGTGGGTGAGAGAGAGAGAGAGAGAGAGAGTGAGAGAGAGAGCATGTATTATTCAGATTCAGGGCTTTAGGACAATGAGAACAGTTTGTGGTAAAATTATTGAGCATAATCATAGAATAAACTGGAATAAACTGAAAGAAAGTGAGAGTGAGAGAGAGAGAGAGAGAGACAAAGAGAGGAGAAAGAAGCGACTCGTCTTTCTCCTGTAGTAATCCTAGTCACCACACAATATGGACTTTAAATGACCTCAGAACCTGAAGTAGAAGGTTCTCACCACACCAGAACTGTTGGACGTCAGACTTCTGTGACTCTCACACATGCCTGCACACACACACACAGTCTCACATGACTGCGGCTCTACTGTGCCACATGGCAAGGTGGAGATCACCTCTAAGCACTGATCTTGACTGAACAGGCCCTGTGTGCACACTCCACTTCACTTACTAGTGACATAACTGCTCATCAGTGCAGATACTGGTCACCGTGCCAGTCTACCGTACACATCTGCACGTCATTTTACACCTCAGAGGTGCTGTATAACATATCATTTCATGTTGTGCACACACACACTCATGCACACACACACGCACACACACACGAATGAGCGTTGCAGCGCCTTCCAGAAGGAGGCGAGTCCAGAGCAACCCCCAAAGACTGCACTTTAAACTCAATATTTCACCAACAAACCTCAGCAACTCGGCAAGCTGGAACACATTAGAGGCCCGAGTCTGGAGCGCGAGGTAGTGAGGTAGCGAGGCTGCCAGGCGTTGGAGGGCACAGGATTGCGTGCCTCTAGGATGGAGAAATAAGAAATTACTAGGGGAATAAATGAGGAGCTGTAATGTGAATGGATGGCTTGTTTTATTTCCTCGTGTATTCGTGTGTGCATGTGTGGAATAGGAGGCGGGGCCGTATTACGCTGGCCTAATCGCTGACAGATTGACTGCCTGCAGTAGACTGAAGTGAGCCATGAACGTCAAGCGGCAGGGTTCAGCGCACACAAGGGCGGCCCCGTGCTGCCCCGTGCTGCCCAGGTGTGCTGCCCCTCCCCACCAGGGGGCGTGTCTGCGAGGCCTGGGGCGGCGCCAGCCCTCCCCACGCTGTCCGTGAGGCCTCGTCTGACCTCTGACCTGTGGGTTAATGTTGCCTCCGCCCACTGGCTGGCCTGCCGGTTGCACATGACCCCTTGCTGTGTATGTGTGGGGGAGTGGCCATAACACACACACACACACACACACACACACACAGCCTTGGGCAAAGCCAACGGGTCAGGAACATGCGCTACTTAAGTAGGTTATTCTGGTTCTGGAATCTGTGCACAGACGCCAAGGAGCAGTGGGAGAGTGGCGTCCTGCTGCTGAGTCCACAATCGGCCCAGTCCGCACACGGTCCCCTCAGCAACAGCACCCCGTAAATCTCTCCCTTTTTATTCCCCCTGTTGTGGCGTGCGGAGGGGGTTGAGGTAGGGGGTGTTTGGGCAATATAAACAATAATGTTTGATTGAGGTCACAAAGTCATCTCTTACTAGGCATTAGATTAGCGTTCCTCCCCCATTGTACACACTCACACAGTTCTGTGTCATACAGAAAGACACAATGGCGTTATTATAAATTCCAACGTGATGATGCAATGAGTCCCTCCGACAAAAATCGTACTTCATCCAAATATTCAAATCACACCTTTCCTATCGCCTTTCCCAACTCAAATTCACATTAAAAAAAAATAAACAACTCAAATTCGCATAAAAAAAACCCAAAATAAACTTGGCGTCACGACAACTCACTGACTCAGGAGAACGTCGCCCTCGCCTGCGCACACGCGCGCGTTCGAGCGGAAACTTTGCAGGTTCCATAACCAAAATGGAATGGTTTGACTCTAGATTACCGTAGTCCAAAGAAGAGTCTGGTGGATCTCCCTCTGGGAGACATACACAAGTTAAAGCAACTTCAGCCAGAGAACTCCATCGGGCACTGAGTCAAACTCTTTTCATTAAACCACAAAACAGACCATGGAGGGAGTGCTCACTGCCAAAAGCTCCGACAGGAAGGCAAGATTCATGGCAGCAGACTGCTGCCGGGCCTCCGAGGAGTCAGCTCTGTCGAGCCAGACCTTGGAGAGGAGGAACATCTCCTGCTTCTCTCCCCACTCTTTTCCTCTGCCATCTATCCACAAACATTCACTGGCCTCTCAGCCACCTCCATCAGTCACGAAGACAGCAGTGCACAAACACACACACACACACACACAAGACGCACAAGACACACACTGCTCATTTTAGACAGGAATGACAATCACTTCCAGTGAAGAAAGAGATGCCAATTACATTACCACTAACAATTACAATTTACTTGCAAAAGGCTAGTCATCGACATCAGCTCAGAAAATGTGCTGTGGTGCACATCTGCTGTAAAAAGGGCCAATGCTGTCTGAGGGCAGGACGGTGGGGAGTTCAGAGGAGGAACCAGCCTCACGCTCACGAAGGAGAGCAAACATCTGAGAGTGGAGGAGGCCCACAGAGGGCTTACCCACCTGGGGCAGCTTGCATCTCCATCAGGCCTCCCACCAGGATGAGGGCCTCCAGAATCTTCACGTGGTGCTCGGGGTTCACGTCCGCGCTGCAAACAGAAGTGGTGGGGGAGGTGGAGGAAGACCTGAAATACTGCATTCAGCTACAGACAATAAACTACAAACGTGAGTCCCGACTTTCACTTTTCAGAAGATTTCAGTTTCTGCATGTAGGTCTTAGATCAAGGTGACGCTTGTACTTACAGTGTAGGTGTGTGAATGTGTGCATAGGTCTCACACACGCGCACACACACACACACACACACACACACACACACACACACACACACACACGCGCTCGGTGAGGTGCAGTGGCTGATGTGTTCGGAGGGCCTGTGCGTTCGCATTGGTGGGCGGAGCTCTGCCTGATTGACAGTCTGACGTGGAAGACGACACTCACTTCTTATTTCTTGGACCAGTGAGGATCACATGACCACAGCCATAAACCCTAGCCAGAGCAGACGACTACACAAAATGACTCAACGACTCAAAACGACTCTGTCCCAGTCTCGGGAGAGCGACACGATAGAAGACGCCACGCAAATAAAAGCTGGGAACTTCCATTTCTGCTCACACTTGGCAGTGAGCCAGAACAACGGATCACAATCAAATAAGAGTGAGGCGAGTTAGGGGAGTACAATATGCACTCTGTGTGCCCATTGACACCCTCACACACTACTCCCTATTATGTATATTAAGGGTCCTATTCAGGAAAGCACTCGATAGGGTATATGATGTCAGTGCTTGCTAAGCAAATGTGATCAAATGTGACAAATAGTTGACCCCTTAAAAAAAATACAGGGCTGCTTGCAACCCTCAGCAATGTATCGCTGTGATCCTTCTAGAATGAAGAAGCTGTTACTAAGCAGTGAAGTGTGTGGGTTTGCACACAGTACAGCCATCAGAAGGACCTCGCGCAGACTGGGATCCTGCAACATGTGAATTTTTCATCATGCACTACAGAATAATTTTATTCAACGATATGGTTGACATTATATACACACACACACACACACACACACACACACACACAGTATATATAACCACTGCCAGATGCACGTAATGTAATAATCTCGTTTGTTTTATGCAAAGGACTCCAAAATTTGTCTTGTTAGCACAAATGTATATATAATTTTGGAGTCCTTTGTGTAAAACCAAGGAGATTATTACATTTTCTGGTTATGACACTTTATTAGACAGTTTGTCATCCAGTTCATAATATAGAAAACGTGGTTTACTCATTAGGTCTTTTATTGTCTGCTTGGGGACTTGTCAGTTTGTGTTGCGCTGAACTCCTCTCATATAAGTAGAGCATTCTAGCTGTTGTGAATGTCACATTCGCAAATGGAGACACAGACACTACAAGTTTCAGTCCCAACCTTCCCCCACCCAGACAGACATGTAATAAGCAGGGCTTACACAGAATAATGTAAAGCAAGTTACCTCAACCTATGCAGTTACAGATGGACATAAAATGAATGATACACAAAAAATCTCACTCTGACCATAACCAGTGAACCCATTTTGTTCATTTAAACCCTCAACCTCATACAGATCATTAACCCAGTCGTCCAGTACGAAACACGCTTGATGTGATGCAATGTAAACATAAACAAGACAAGGAAAGTAATTTTGTAATGGTTAGCTTACTTCTAACATCTGTTTAGGAACCAGATATGTTCAGGAAAAGTTCTTTTTCCGTTGACCTTGGTCTGCCGCTTACAGACGTGCTTTCTCACGCACAGCTGTGCTGAAAGCCCTAGAGCCCTGCAGCCATCTTAGCTACGGTCGGTCTTTAAGCTCCTTACCTGAAGTGGTTGTTTTTGAAGACTGCCTCGCTGTAGGCCTGACCCAGAAGCCTGGGACTCGCCTGAGCTGCTCCCCCACTTTGGGCCACCTTGCTGAGGTGCCGGGTCAGATAGACGAGGAGCTGGTGGTTAGACTGTGGAAGACTGGGGGACTCCAGGATTTTCTTCAGCTGTTGACCGCACTCCTCCAAACTCTGAGTTTCTGTGAGGGAGACAGGGGGGCCGTTACATAGTCAGAACCTTTATGGCCTTCAGCCCTTTTTTGTATATTTTACTTCTCTCCGAGTTTAGCCGCATCTACCCGCTCGCAGCCTATATTGCATGAGAATAACACGGTGTGGTAAGATAGCGTCACAGTCCTCTGGGTAGGAGTCTAGACGCCAGTTCACCCTCCTCGTCTTCCACGTGAGCTTTAGGGAGCTCCTCTCATAGTTAGAAGCGTTTACCAGCATGGGACAGTACTTGATATCATTATTCACCATGTATACACCCCCACCCCAGCAAACACGTAAGCCTACCGTGTACTTAAAACAACAAGTAAACATCTCTCCCTGACAGAGGCGGGCTGTTGCACACGTGAGCGGTCCCGGCCTGACAAACGGCAGCCGCCGGCGCTAACTTACAGCATTATTAGAGTGAGCGCGGCGTGTAGCGCTAGCCTGCTTCAGTGCCTTCCTCTCCCGGGCACTGTTCTGCACGAGTGTCGTGATGTCACATCACTGGCCTAATTTTGCAGCCCAGTTCTGCACCACCTCCGTGTTGCGTGTGTGCAGCGGTGGAAGCCACAGGCAGCTCTGCAGTGAACAGCTCACTGCGGGGAGACAGGCTGTCATTACTGGGACACGGGCACCCGGGAGAGAGAGAGGAGAGAGAGAGAGAGAGAGAGAGGGAGAGGGGGAGAGAGACAGAGAGAGGGAGAGAAAGAAGGAGAGAGGGAGAGAGAGAGAGGGAGAGAGGGAGAGGGGGGAGAGAGAGAGAGAGAGAGAGAGAGAGAGAGGAGCAGACTACAGGGGAAAGACGCTGAGTCAGTAAAGAACGCCCCCCACCTCCCAATTTCCACACCACACACACACATAGACGCAGACAGATGGACAGACACACCACATGCACACACCATACCACAGACACACACACACACACTTGAAGACTATGCAGCCACTAGCCATAATATGGGCAGGACAAAATAAATAATCTTATCCTAGTCCAGGATTATCTTCACCTACTGATGATAAATTATGCACTATGGACCATTCACCAGACATATGGTGCACTTTCTTTCCTTTGCCAGTATGGGCAGTGTGCATTACAGTCTCATCTCTGGTGGCCCCACCGATGATGGAGCTGCATAATAAAAGCCATGCGAGGGGGACGGGAACGAGGCTAACGCACGCGGGGGGCTAGCGCTAGCCTAGCGCTAGCCTAGCGCTGCCCCGCGGCTCACTGTCTGCTAATGCAGTGGGGAGAACAAAGTTCTTATTTACAGAGCCCCCGAGGCATTAATGAGACCGGTGGGCTAACCCACACTAAACAGGCCAACATCTGTTCTTCAGGCCCAGTTCTGAAAGAGCAGTGTGATCATACATCACCCTGGAGTGATGTTCCCCTGGTCACCTAGAGCCAAAACAATAGAGCTAGCAGATAGACCCACGCAGTTAGCAGGAGGACCCTATAACCCAGCTGTAGAGCTACTTACACATCATTGTGAGACCTGTTAAAAATAGATTTAAAGATGTGTCAGAATAGAAATAAACTAACCAAAATGTCTACAGTACATATGGGCAGATAACTGACAGGCCCAGTTCATGAACAGAACGTGTAAATCTTACATGTTATGACACTTTCGGTGTGTAAGTAAAGACAACAGTCTAAAAGCTGTTCACACCCACACATAAACACACACGAATATGCACAAAGACACACACACACACACACACACACAAACACGCACACACAACGAACAACCTCTCGACCTCCTGCCAATTACACTTCCACCATGAATTACGAGCGTGAGCTGGACAAGGCGGGGCTGGTTAAGACGCCTGCACCGCGGTGCTTATGTGGAAGACAAGTGTCCAGAGGTCAAAGGCACTAGGTCAGCAGGGGTTGGAAGACGAATGTCTGACAATCTGTCAGTCCAAGTGTGGGTTAGCGGTCTGACCTTGGCCCAGGCCCTGCAAACCGCCGATACAGACCTACAACCTGTGCAGTCGCAAGCACAAACACACAGACATCAGCTTCAAATATTAAATACACACGTTTTACACTGGAAGAACAGCCTCAAATCCTCCACGCACGCTCGCATACACACACACAGACACACAAACAAACACACACTCAAACCTATAAGCCATTATCGATGGACAGTGACCCCTGTTCAGTAAAGGCCAGGGCCAAGGGCTGGGAACTTGGCCAAGTCCATCTGGCCTCAGCATGAAGCAACCGGGGGAAGGGCCGCCAAGCAGACGACCAATCACATTCCTGGAAGGGGACACAGCAGACCCCGTTAAGCCAGATGGGCCCTGGCATTTCCAGATTATATGCCCTGACAGATAACAGTGAAAGATGCCATTACGATTAGCCTCAGCTACGGAACCACGCGCCACGATTAGCACCACATCTGCTGGGAATGACGACGGATCTATAAAGTCGTTGTAAACTTATTAATAGTGTAGCTGGAGCCTGAGGTAAAGTAGAGTGGGAATGGAGACATTCAGAGAAGCTCTGACAACTCACACAGTCAAGCAATTCCTCTAAATGCTTAATGTAAGAATTTTAAATATGCATCATTGTACTTTAAGAATCATGTATACACGTTACAGAACACACAGTGTATAATACAGAATAAATATATATTCTTGGCAGTGTTTGTTTTCCTATTTCCAGTTCAAAACTGAAGAAACGAATAAAGCGACAGAAGAGTTTTGATTTAGAACGTTATGTTGGACGTTTTCATAAATGATCTAAAATCGCCCTTTATTCGCTGCAAACAGCTTGTACGAGTAGGGGCGGGATGGAGGTCGGCACTGTCATCATCGTGAGGCACTGTTATGAGAACACAGATTACATAATCCAGACAGTCTGTCCTCGGCCAATCAGGCCGCGAGCTAGCAGAAGAGGCTAAGGGAGTGTGTTGTCTCTGCGTGTGGACTCAGAGGGAGTAATTCATAACAAAGCATCCCTTGGGCATGTTAGCACCCCCGCTAAAACACACCACACACACACACACACAGTCATGCATACACCAAAGCCTTCCGCTCACTCCATACTGCAGGGATGCTTTTGAACAGGAAATGCACACACAGGGTTGTTCCATTATGATGAGGCCACCCTCTGCAACTGACAGTATGGCACCCAGAATCACTGACCTGCCCTTCCTGTCATGGCAACAAGCCAGGCCGACTTCTCAGCGGGAGCGTTATGCAGCTTACATGTCCGTCCTGGATAAAGTGGCTGTATTTCTGCGTGTTGTGACAGTGCTACAGGGGATCGCTTACCCTGAGCAGTGTAGACCAGCTCACTGTACACCACCTCTGGGATGAGAGGACACGGCAGATCCTGCAGGTAAGCCCTCAGGGTGTCTGCTAGGACAGCCAAGGTATAGCCCTCACAGTCCGCTGTAGCAGGGTCTGCGATGGCAGAGAGACAGAGAGACAGAGAGAGACAGAGAGAGAGAGAGAGAAGGGATAACTATAGACACACTGCACGCTCTCTCTATTATTCAACTTAGCAGAGCAGAAGTCCACTTTGAGCGGTGACTTCCTCTGAGCCCTGGTGGCCCTCCAGGGCGGACAGCCAGTGGTCTCCTCCAGAAAGACAGCAGCTCCGAGTGGAAACCTTCCAGTCAATAATTCACTGCCTCAGATAATGGCAGCTTGGGACACGTGCAATTATACTGCAGGAATTTTAAAGGGCCTTCATTGTGCTGAAATTATAAAGGCATATTGATATATTGAGAAGGCATAAAAGAGGCTCACTGTTCTCTCACGTATTCCAGATGAAAGCCTTGTAATTTATAGTTAGGACATAATTGTAGATTTATGCATCGCTCCTGCATGTTTAATAGCAGGCCAAGAACACAGAAAGTACTTATGCAATTAAATGACATGCAAAGATTAAACCACGTACGCTAAAATGCAAGACAAGCTGAGGAGCAGATAATATTTCTAAATAAAATCTGTAGAAAAGATCTGCATGTGCTTCCTTCTCTGCAAAAAGCCTGCTGCTTTATCCCTCTGAACTCCCTCCTACACAGCACTGCAGCATGGCTGAAACTGAGCTGTCTGCTCAGAGCTGTCTGCTTCACCGTGGGGGCAAACGGCTAGACACAACGTATACGACAACTAGGCACATGGCACAACTGGCGCTGGGTCTGAGCTCGCCACTGCCACTCTCAGCTTCGCTCTCATTGGCTGCCACATTGGGAGAATACGTCCAGCAATGATACGGACAGCTTCCAAACCCGAGTCTGCATTGGATCACGCTGGGTTTCTGCTTTAGAGGCTGAGGGCTGCCTAAGAGGGCCAGTGCTAGCTTAGATGAGAACGGGGATGAATACACAGGATATGTGGGGGCATGTAGACAAACTGCAAACATGGATATTCATATGGAGATGTAAGGCTCCCAGCAGCACAACAAAATCCCGTCTGTTTAAACGTGATACACTCACAGGAGTCAAACAAAGATGAAGCCACAAAGAGGATCATTTGAGAAACTAAGCAGCTTCTCTCCACGTCTCTCTCTCCGCTAATGTTGTCTCCCTCTCCCCTCCTCTCCACGTCTCCCTCTCCCCTCCTGTTGTCTCCCTCTCCCCTCCTGTTGTCTCCCTCTCTCCTCCCCTCCTGTTGTCTCCCTCTCCCCTCCTCTCCACATCTCCCTCTCTCCCTCTCCCCTCCTCTCCACGTCTCCCTCTCCCCTCCTCTCCCTCTCCCTCTCCCCTCCTGTTGTCTCCCTCTCCCCTCCTCTCCACATCTCCCTCTCCCCTCCTGTTTTTCCCTCTCCCCTCCTCCCGTCCTGTGTTGTCTCCCTCTCTCCTCCTCTCCACATCTCCCTCTCCCCTCCTGTTGTCTCCCTCTCCCTCCTGTTGTCTCCCTCTCCCCTCCTCTCCACATCTCCCTCTCCCCTCCTGTTTTTCCTCTCTCCTCCTCTCCACGTCTCCCTCTACCCTCCTGTTGTCTCCCTCTCTCCTCCTCTCCACGTCTCCCTCTCCCCTCCTGTTGTCTCCCTCTCTCCTCCTCTCCTGTTGTCTCCCTCTCCCCTCCTCTCCACATCTCCCTCTCCCCTCCTGTTTTTCCCTCTCTCCTCCTCTCCACGTCTCCCTCTCCCCTCCTGTTGTCTCCCTCTCCCCTCCTCTCCACATCTCCCTCTCCCCTCCTGTTGTCTCCCTCTCTCCTCCTCTCCCCTCCTCTCCTCTCCACGTCTATCTCTCACATCCTCTCCCCTCCTCTCCTCTCCTCTCCACATCTGTCTCGCCCCTCCTCTCCTCCTCTGCAGCCCAGTCCTCTCCTGTCACCCACCTCCTTTCCCACACTGCAGTTAAATAGTTAATAGCATTGATTGGCCTTCGGCCTAATTGTGAAGGTTCCCCGTCATCGGCTTCCAGTGAGATGAAAAGCCCATTAAGCTCTGCTGATGACCTAACTCCCTCGGCAAACGTGATTGGTTTGTAGACCTGCTGCAGCGCCTGCTAGCAACACAGAAGTGCGGGGCGCACACGCACATTCGGCATGTAAAACACGGCAAACACCTGGATGCCACAACGCACCCTGTGAATACTGCCATATGACACATACAGACTCTGGATACTTCCAAACTTAGTGGGTAAGACAGCTCAACACCCACCCACCTCCCCCCAGAGAAGGTTAGGTAGCTTGAGTAGTGGTAAAAGGGTTCATACTGCCAGTGAGTCACCAGGGACACATGGCTGTTTAGGCCAATTTACAGGTCACTTCCACAAAACCACAGCATCATAAAGTAACTACAGTCAACGTCTCAGGTGGGATCAGTGGGGGAAATGTGGGGTTACTGGCAGGATGAGGTCAAACGGTCAATCCTGAGTGTATGTTCTTTTCCCTAAGTCAGTCTGCATTCTCAGGTCAATGTTCTTGAGCGTCTCATGCCTGATTTCGCATATATGACTGATACCCTGTGCCGGACTAGAACACATGTGGATTAGCTAGGCGCTTGTCCATGTCTACGTGCTTTTTCCTGTGGCACAGAAGCACAGCCAAGCGAGAAACTAACCCCTATTGATCAAATCCCTCTCAATGAATCCCATTTACTGGTCCTCCTAACCAGTTAATGCATCTACATATATTTCTTAGTTTTCGAATCACCCCACAGTGGATGCCCATCTCTCAGCTTTTCATTCCTTGCCATGAGCCGGAATCGATTGTTTCTTCCGTGGCTTGATCCATACATGGTTGGAATTTCTCTGGGTGCGCTTATTGATGTCTGCCTCCCCCTTCCCTCTGCTAACAGACTTCTTCAGCTCATCAATCAGACTTTGGCCTGCCCCCTCCTTCCTGCGCCTGCCTCCCACTTTGGTCATTTACATGCCTGTCAATTGAATTCACTGTCAAATTTGGCTGTCCAATCCATCTGCTCCAGGTCCATTGATCCATTTGGGCTTTATCTGTGTACCTAGCGCCTTATGCTGGTCATCTGGGAACAAAGCACCAATCAGAAGGCCCGGCGTAGGCCATACCCCTCACCCCACAAGCCCAGCCTCCCACTGGCTTAAAGCATCCTGGGTGCTGAATGGTTAAAACATGGTAAACATGATAAAGACCTCATTCATACAGGTCATTCATACAGGATTAAGGGGTTGCAGTAATGTCCTGGGTGTTTTATGCAGGCTTGGAAGCGTTGAAACGCCTTATCACACTGACCTGAGATACAGAGGGTATGAGGGGCTCCGGTTTATGCTTTCCCAGCTGGTCATTTCTGGTTGCGCACTATCAATACAGCTGGCTCTGGTCCCGTGGAAGAAGACACCAGGTATGGGCTATGGAAAAATACTGGCATTCAAAAGTGCTTGTAGTAACTCCTGCATCTCCAACCAGCCATGCACAGACTGACATTACGCGGTCAACTACCTTGGTGAGGGCGTGTTGGTTCAGAAACCAACAGAGAGAGAGAGAGAGAGAGAGAGAGAGAGAGAGAGAGAGAGAGAGAGAGAGAGAAGAGAGACTAGAGCCAAATGTAATACACCAAGCCTCTATTATGCACATTTGTTTAGAACTAAAGTTTGCACTGAAAGTGTAGGAGTCCTTCAGTACTGGACTACATACACGTGTTTCTTTCACGCAAATCGGCCACCGTAAGTCTTGGCTCACCAATGTTTATGAAGTAAACACAGTATTATATTTCTCAATGCCTAACAAGTACGATTAATGCAACTCAGAAGTAGCACTTGTTGGGGTCCTGTTCATTTCCAAAGTGGATTAACCTTTTGTCCCCACTCAGACATAATAGGCCAAAAGAAGAAGAAAAAAAAAAAGGGGAAAAAAAAGTCAAATGATCACAATAATTTCTAGGAAAGTTATTCAATCAAACGTAATAGGAAGGCTTGAAGTAAGCTCTTATGCTCAAAGTGGGCCTGCAGTTCTGCACTCCTAACAGAATCAGCTCCACTTTAATTCTGATTAATGAATGATCTAATCTTTCCATCAGCTTTGTGTCATGCCATGGGAACATGTTCAGGCAGTCCAGCGGGGTAAAAGCTGCAACTGTGTTTCACAGAATGCTGGGATTGTGCTTTAGAAAAAGGGTCCAGTTGCCAAATAAGTCGCAGGCCTCTAGATCAAAGGGGAGGCCTAAAATGAATTACTGCGATAGAGAATGTAGATCTGATTAGTCCATAATTTGGGCTATTGATTTATAAAATTCTTATAAGCCTTAAGGGTAAAGGGTAAGAGAGAGAGAGAGAGAGAGAGAGAGAGAGAGAGAGAGAGAGAGAGAGAGAGAGAGAGAGATTTTGTTGTGTCAGACTGAGCAGTGGGATCACATGGGTAGGCTGACCAACCAGGATGCATTCATAAGACATGAGGAGAACAGCTGACACAGTGTGGGAATACGAGTTAGAGGTGTAATCCAGGGTCTGGAGTTTAAACTAATGCACAAAACATGCCCACAGGCAACAGAATATAAGCCCCTTGACTTGCACTGCACCTCCTACTATATTACGCAGTTCGAGGGACTAGTGTTCCTGGATATGTCAATGTAGTGATATTGCAATTTAATATTTTAAGAATACAAATGATTTAAATTCGTTCCTGAACTAGGAAGCATTTGCTATGGTGTGATAATTACTGCAGAGAGGCCAAATCCAGTAACTGCTCAGATGAGTAGCTCTGTGCAGGGCCCTTTGTTTGGTGATTTCAGGTGTGCATGCAGCAATAAAGCAATGGAAACATGGAGAGTGAATGTTCAATAGATTTTCAATCCATCATACCTGCAGAAAAATGATGAGTCTTAAGTAAGGAATTACATCTGTGTGCGTGCGCCTATGCATGTTTGTGTGTGCGTCTGTGTGTGTGTGTGTGTCTGTGTGTGTGTGCACGCGTGCAGAATGAGGCGCTGCGTTCGAGTGTGTTTGTATGCAGAATGCATGACAGCCTGATGTATTGCAGTGTAATTTCACATGAGTGAAGGCCCGGCTCCGTCACAGAGATGGATCTGAATTCATTTTTCTCTCCTCTCCACTCTCTGTCACTCTTCATTTTCACTCACAAATCAAAGTATTTCCTCCACAGATTACAAGTCGCGTTCTGCTCTCCTGGTACCATTACTACTGCAGCTACCATCCGTTTCTCTTTATGTCGAGGCCAAAGTTGCTTTTCATGCGCCGACCCCTTGATCTGGTGCAAAAAAACCCCAAGAACAAAAGCAGCTGCTTTTAAGAGACTGATACTTGTGGATAAGTGCGCCAATGAGACGTTTCAGTTGCAGATTTCTGTACCTTACCAAAAGTGTAAATATAAATATAGATGCCAATAAAAGACATTTGAGTTCAACAGATACTATTGCTTGGAAGAAATGTTGAACAAGAGGAAAATCCAACCTTCTGTATAAGAGTGCTATAAAACAGGGCAATAAATCTCAGCCATAGAGCCGTTTCTGTTCCCAATCCATTCTCCATCTGTGCTGGGTTTCCATAACCAATATTAGTCCTATGTGTGGAACTAGGTCTCCAAGTTTAGTGAAACAATATTGCTGGTCAACTTTTCAACCTTTCAATAGCGTTTTCATACTTTGCGCTTGAGCACAGATCCCAATAACTTATAAATTTAATCCAACATCCATCCCAAACTCCTGACCTCTCGCTTCAACTTCTCCATCACCTCTTACATCTTTAGCCATCCACCCTCAGCAGACCATGTCAACAACCTCTTTCTGTTGCAAGAGATCAAAGAGCTTTGGTGTTCCCTACTTAAGCGTGCACTCATAGACAGGCATGTTGGTGTTCCTTACTTAAGCGTGCACTCATAGACAGGCATGTTGGTGTTCCCTACTTAAGCGACAGGCATGTTGGTGTTCCCTACTTAAGCGTGCACTCATAGACAGGCATGTTGGTGTTCCCTACTTAAGCGTGCACTCATAGACAGGCATGTTGGTGTTCCCTACTTAAGCGTGCACTCATAGACAGGCATGGAGACAGTGACATTCTGCTCACATAGGTCACCAAGAGGGCTGGAACCAGCAGAAAGTCACGTGAGGCCAAAAATACCATATATATTAAGTAGTAATATTAGGTACTAATATTTTGTCAACTAGTACTTAAGGTTTGTTAGGTACTAGCTGACAAAAAGTATTTTATCAGTGCCTTTTATTTTGTCAACTAGTACTTAAGGTTTGTTACAATATTACAATTACATTTGTGAACGTGTGTGTGTGTGTGTGTGTGTGTGTGTGGACACAGGCATGTGTCAGCTTAACCCGAGGTTGTCACAATGCCTCTTTGCATTACAGTTAATCGTGCTTCTGAGAGTTGGTGGTTTTGACTGAATAATGAAAAACAGTCAAGTAAAGAGCACGGAGGAGAGCATCAGAGGAGATGACAGGTCTCATTCCCGCGCCAGCGACCCGCCGACCCGCTCGGCCTCAATCACCCGCACCGTCCCGCACTAATGTGGCCAAAGGAGCAGGAACTACTACGCTGCTCACATTTCTGAACAGGTTAATAACATTGCTTACCATATGCTTGAAAATTAATGTATCGTCTCAGCTGTCTACCGAGTGCCATACAACACGGTCAGATATCAAACACATGCAAAACACACGCTTAGTAAAGCCCGATGCTGGGGAATACGGCCACTGCACTTTAATGGAGGAAGAACAGCCATATTTCACCCCACTGCATTAGGCAGTTAATGACACAGTTTTATAATTGCGTCATTAGAGGTCTAATATTCGTGCCTCGATACACCTGTATTGCAATAATAATTCTTCCACTGTATTTATTTAATGTAACAGAAGACCAAAAATTATGTGGTTGCTCTTTCTGTTCGGACTATTGGCTGTGGGGTTATTTTGCATTATGCGGGACACAATGTAAAGATGTTACAGGAGGCCACTGCAAGACATGTGCAGTGTAAGATTTAGAGCATGATCTGTTATCATATAGACACAACTCATGACAACACCAGCCACTGTGAATAGAAGTTTGTTTCCTCCAAGCGTGTACACTGTTGATTTACACCGTGTAAAGACAGCGGTTTTGTTAACGTTTCTCTGCCCACCAGGTGCTCCTGGCCTCACAGGTTGCCACGCCCGCCTTATTAGTGCGTCACCTGCTTCACTACCTCTCGATCCAATCCGGACGCGTGTGTGGATTTAAACCCTCGTGTTTGTTGTCTATGTTGTCAGTCATTGTTCGTATTGCCTGGGCGATGTTGACGTGTTCATCAGCAGCGCTGTGAGCTTGTGCATGTTCAACAACTCTGCCCTGCTTGACTTCTGTTACTTGTGTTTCTTTTATTGTATTAAACATCTTTTTCTGTTCTGAGACTCGTGTCTGGTCCCATCTTTCTCCCTCCACGCACGCACTGTCTCAGACGAGACCAACATGGGCCCCTGAGGAACTATCTCTATAAGCCGCTGTGGTCTTTTGCGTGGAGAGGAGGCGTCGAGCGCTAACCGAGGCTCCCGAAGCGGAATGAACAGTCCTCCCAGCTTTCTGCACGCCAACAAAAACTTTCTTCAACTTAAATGTGAGACGTTTAAGTGAAAATAAAATTAAAAGAAAGTATTTACAAGTCTGGTGGTCAATGAAATGAATAACAATCGACTCTCAAGTGACCTTCAGTGGCTCAAAGTTCTTAGCAGTCACTGGTTAAATAATAAATCTGTTAGCCTCAGGGCCACTGAAGCGTTCTCTCTCAGCAGAGAAGTAGTACTTCTACTTTGCTCTTCCTGATCACCCCCTGCTGCACTGAACTATGGGAGTCCTGCCTCTCGGGGTCTAGGACAGTCTCCTGCAGAAACGAAGATCAAAAACAGACAGTTCAAAAGATCTCTATCAGACTTCCAGACATGTCTTCTGTGCACCCATGCAAACAAGAAGCAATCACTAATGAGTATTTACTTGCCAATGCCAGTACATATATATGTACTAATATCAGTATATATGCACACCCACCGGCCACTTTATTAGGTGCACCTTGCTAGTACCGGGTTGGACCCCCTTTTGCCTTCAGAACTGCCTTAATCCTTCGTGGCATAGATTCAACAAGGTACTGGAAACATTCCTCAGAGAGTCTGGTCCGGATTGACATGATAGCATCACGCAGTTGCTGCAGATTTGTCGGCTGCACATCCATGATGCGAATCTCCCATTCCACCACATCCCAAAGGTGCTCTATTGCACTGAGATCTGGTGACTGTGGAGGCCATACGAGTACAGTGAACTCATTGTCGTGATGATTCGCGCTTTATGACATGGCGCATTATCCTGCTGGAAGTAGCCATCAGAAGATGTGTACACTGTGGTCAGCAACAACACTCAGGTAGGCTGTGGCATTGACACGATGCTCAATTGGTACTAATGGGCCCAAAGTGGTTGTGCATGTATATCCCAGTAGATCAGCAGTTTTTTAAATACTCAGACCAGCCTGTCTGGCACCTACAACCACGCCACGTTCAAAGTCACTTAAATCACCTTCCCCATTCTGATGCTCGGGTTTGAACTGCAGCAGATCGTCTTGGCCATGTCTACATGCCTAAATGCATTGAGTTGCTGCCATGTGATTGGCTGATTTGACATTTGCGTTAATGAGCAGTTGGACATGTGTACCTAGTAAAGTGGCCAGTGAGTGTATATATATATATATATATATATGTGTGTATGTATATATATGTATGTATGTATATATATATATATATATATATATATATATATATATATATATATATACACACACATGTTTTGATTGTAAATTGGGGCATGAGCGCTCATGCCTTGTACAGGCTCTGTCTCCCAGGCTGAAGAGAGGTAAGCACATCTGCTGGAGTTTCATGTCCCCTTGGCCAGCCTGGTCTGGTAAGCATGCAGCTCACCATTCACATTACACAGAGGCTGACACTGTCCTTGGGGATGGTTCTCTACACCCGCCCTACACTTCGCTAACTGTCTCTTTTATGCTATTTTTTTTTTCCTGGAAAAACTTTCTTAGCATTACTGCACATAGTTTCTCTGTTTCCCCCATAAAACCATAAAGTATAAACTGTGGTGTCTCTCAGAATGCCCTGCGCTGGGATGTTAGGGACCAAAAAAGAACGGTGTTGCCACAACAACAAAGTCTTTGTCATATATCTGCCAGTCGTGTCAGCGTGTGTGCTCACCAACGTGGGCCTCGCTGCCCTGCCACGTCGCTGTGCGGGGCGGACTGGGCCGGGCTCAGGGGCTGGCTCGTGCCATATCATTGTTTACCCTCTAGGACAGTGTGAGGGTGCGGCCCATGAGGGCGTGTGTGTGTGTGTGTGTTTGTGTGTGAAGAAGTCGATGAGTGTCAAGAATGTGGTGAGGCGGGTTCGGTGTAAACAGTCTGGTCTAGGGGAGAGGGTGAGTGGTCACACAGCAGACCCCAGAGGAACACTGGCCAGCCTCAACGCCATCAACACTCAGTGATCTACAGGATAGAATTACTGCCCTAAATACAGTATACATCATTATATACTGCTGTGTCTACCAACTCTCAGGTGATATGGGCTGCATTTCATAGCAGAAACAGTTGCAGACATGGGTCCTGTAGATGACAGACTGAAACCTAAGATGATATGCCACTTCAGGAAGCAATTATATTCTTAAAAAAAACAAGGCAGAAAAGCATACACTAGATTACATGCGCTTGCCAAATGACTACTGTTCCAGTTTTAGTGAAGAGGCTGACTTTGGGCAGATGTAATGAGTAAATATAATGTGTCTGAAATAGTTTACGTTACCATTCTAACAGTGGACTAAGGAGGAGGGCCAGATGAAAGGGAATGGAGAATATAGACCAGAGAATGTGTGTGTGTGTGTGTGAGAGAGAGAGAGAGAGAGAGAGAGAGAGAGAGAGAGAGCTGTTCACTTGAAGCTGCTCTGAACAAATACCTTTAGGGCAGTGCTTAAATTTTCTTTTCACTCTGGTTAGGACCATCCATTGTATGTTTACATCTAATCTAGGAACTCAGAAACAGCTGAAAATACACTGCAATTAAGTAATGATTTGAATGAGTCTATAAAGAGTATATGCTGATAACTGTAAGTGAAGTGTGTGTGTGTGGCAGAGAGAGATAGAGAGAGAGATATCAGGTGCCTCTGTTAGCCAATCACAACATCTCTCAGGCAATGACAGTTTGGAGTGTGTGTGTGTGTGTGTGTGTACGTGTGCATATGCATGCGTGAGAAAGCAGCAGGATGACATCATCGTCAGTGATGCGTTTCCTGTGACATCTGCAGGAAGGTCTGTGAGAGAGATGGCGAGAGAAAAAGAGAGAGTGTTCTACCTGAGCAGTCAGTGTCAGTGAGCAGAGTGTTCTACTCTCACAGTCATCTGGTGTAATAACATTATAATGACCTGCTTTCTAGATTAGAATGTATTGACAGGTCATACGCAAGGTCATGGCCAGTCAGAAATTATTTGCAAACCCCTGAGTAGAAATTGTCTGTCTGTCTGTTATATATATATGTTAAGGTTAAGGTATATATTTTAATATTTTAAATTGTACATACATCGAAAAATATTTCTGTAGAAAAAGTTATTTCTATAGAAAATGCTTTTATATGCTACCAAGACCAGGTCCTTAAAACAACCAATTACACAAAGAGATAGGTAGGTACACATAAACAAATGAATAAACCTCACATCCAATACAAAGTACTCCCCGAGGTCTTTTACAACCTTTACTGTGAAATCTTTTTGGACTCTGGGTCCATCACGCTGGTGTGTTAATCAAGGCACTCACTAAACACTTCCAATAAAACAAAAGGGATGGAAGAGCTTAGGCAGCAGAAGCCCCCTTCTGGCCCAGCTGACTGTAAAACGCCGGCCTCTAATAGGTTATCGACTGTGGCATGCAGGACAGGATGACATCATTGGTAGCCAATAGGAGGACAGGAAAGGCGGAAGATGAGAACAGCGTTTTTAAAAAGCATTTTGCTGAGTTCAGCTTCTCCCGTCCGAGCAAAAGAGAGGGGGGGGCGGGATGGGGGGGGTTGCGGGGTTGGCCCCGGCGACGTGAGAGAAGGCCTGTCGTCAAGACGGCAAGTGGGCACAGGTTAGTAGCACTCTCTGTGCGCCTGTCACTGTATCCAGGGAGACCGGAGCCGGAACTTCTTTTCCTGGCCGCTACCGAGCAGTGTGTGTGTGTGTGTGTGTGTGTGTGTGTGTGCGCGCGCAAGTGTGTTTAAGTGTTTGCGTTCCAAAGCGCTACATTCTGTTTGCTTCAGATTTTGTACAGTCATCCAACACAGGCTGCATTTTCTTCTGGAACATTCGGGGAGGGTGTCAGTGCCGTCACCTCCATGTCACTTCGCCTCTTCTCCACTTTGATTTCCTCTTTTCCCGCTCTGTCCCTTTTTCTTTTGCTCCCTCTCTCTCTCTCTGGCACATTTTCCAAAAGGTTTACACCCTGGCTAAAATCAGCTAGCCATCACCATGACGACACCCCATCGTTTTACAAATGAGCAGTGCATTAACATGGCCAGCACTGCTCTGCTCCGGGTGAGGTAATGTTTTCTCTCGCTTTCTGTGGCCACTCGACTACGCCACTTCTTGGCCGTCCTCATAAACGGCACCCACAGTCGGCGTCTGCCCAGACTCTGCCCAGAGCGGATGCGTAATGGCGTGAGGATTTCCACACTCTAACTTGTCCATTACGCCACGGCAAAACTGCACCCAATGGAGAGAGGGGAAAAAGAAGGTGTAAAAAAAAAAACCAGACAAACAAAAAAAACAACAACACATGGCTGTCTTCCAGGTTTTAGGAATTTCTGAAACGCCATTCAGCCTGGTGTGGCTCCGTCTCAGTGGAGGTTCCACCAAAACCGCCTAGCGAGCATCTCACAGAGGGACGCATGCGCGACACGACAGGGGCTCGAGCCTGGGAACGATGCTGAGCCGAAGTCCAAACACTCGGAGAGAGAAAACATCGCCCGGCCCAAAGAAGAGCCCAGCATGTCTCCTCCACCCACATCAAAAAGAGCTGTGTCACTTTCCATCTTCAGCCAAACCTGAAATTGCCTTCACTATCTCCCACTAACAGAGCATCTAAAGCACTGTGTTGTTTTAACAGAGCGTTCAGAAACTAATCCAAGAATAAGCCGGGTCAGAGACCCTAAACAGAGCCGACGTGTATGAAGTGCCCGTGCTCCAGTGTCAGAGCTCGTAGACGTCAGACAGACGTCTGCTGGCTGTGTGTGTGCGTTCACACGTTAACCTGGCAGTTGCGTGCCTGGTTCTCCGTTAAGGTGGCGACTCGTGTGAGTGGATGTGTCAGCCCACGAGTATGTCAGGGTGTGTGTGTGTGTGTGTGTGAGCCGTGCATGCATTCACATTGTATTAGACTCCACATATGACGCTTTCCTGTATACATTTGAAAGTTTGTGGGATAAACTCATACTTCGATCATGTGTTTGTGCACATGTGAACAAGTCAGTTTTCCATGCACATGTGTAGTCCAATGTTTGTGTCAACAAACACTCGCACTAGATCACTGTACATTTCATTTTGAACTTAGTAAAGCCACCAGGAGCCGTTCACAAGTGCACACATCAATTCTTCCGAAAAAATTAAATAAATTATACAAATGTTTCCACTTTATGGCTCTCCACATAAGAACAGGGCAAAGCGTATACAATATTTATAAGTATAAGTTCACTTTTAACTCCTTTGCCAGCATCGCTCAATTATATTTGGAGCCAAAAACGGAGAGAGCCAGACTGCACCCTTGTGGTGCTAGCAAGAAGTTCAGCTCAAACTTTCAGCTCAAACTTTCAGCTAAAACTTTCAGCTCAAACTTTACAGCTCAAACTTTCAGCTCAAACTTTACAGCTCTGTCCACATCAGAACAGGGGAGAGTAACTCAAAACCACACTCAAGGCAGAGTATTGTTACTTCTGCAGAATAATGTCTCAGTTAGATCTACAATTTAAAACAAAGAACAACTGGAGGAGTAAGTAGGCTGTGCGAAATCTACATACACACACACGCAAGTACAACATTTAACAGAATCACAACACTGCTGGAGTAACCATTACCTGTCAGACCAGGAACCTCAGAGTTGGCCTCAGTGAAATTGGTGAAGCTAAAAAGTGTCAGATAAGTTGTTGGCAAACAGCAAGGCCATCAGAACACATTCCTAACTTTAATTAGCAAAGGCTAATGGATCCAATTTAAGAGCGCAAAATGAATCCTTTCAACACAAATATACTTGAGCATAAGTAAAGTATGGCAGAAAAGTACGCATGCATGCGCAGTTTAGTGAAGGGGTATGAAGAACTGTAGCTGCTGTCCTCTGTCCATAGGAACATGTAACTGATGCCTACACAAGATACCTGAAGGACACCTCACGATGAACACATTCAGCTTGTGAAAAGCAGCTGATTTTGTTAATCATCCTAAGTGAGAACCCCTCTACCAAAAGTTTACTTAAATCATGTTTTGAGCTTTGACAGTATCGACGCACACACCACCTCTCGAAAACACAGCAGACAGTAATAAACTAGCAGCAAACTTCTAACATATGCTAGACCTGAGCAGCATGTGTGTGGCCAGACCCATCTGCACCGACCTTCTTCCAGAGCCTGGCGCAGTTCTGAAGGTCCGCTGGAAACAGGACCGAATCTGTGCAGTGGCTCATTTTCCCAGCCTGAAATCACATGATCCAAGCCAACAGCACAAGGTAAAATAGATGTAAGGGACACCAGTAACATAAGCAAACGCTTGTCTCACAGAAACATTTATAGCAAACAAGACTTGTCACATTCCCTCTAATAAGTAAACAATGTGGATGTGTATCTATAAAATGTCTATCAATAAAATGTCTATATCTATAAAGTCTCTCTAAATATCAAAAATTAAAAATGCTGAACCACAAAGAAATACAAATTGATTTTGCGTATATTTTACCATTTGGGCTAGGTAGTCAGTTGGCAGGATTTTGCCCCAGCATGTGTGATACGTTCACCAATAGTAAGCGAGTGTGTGTGTGTGTGTGTGTTACTGAGCCTTTGGTGTTTAATGAGTGCGTGAAAGAACTCACCCGGTCTCTCCAGAGCCTCAGTCAGTCTGAGCACCACGGCTGGGGCCTGGTCAGACACAGCACACTGCTCCAAAAGCTCTCCCAGCACAGAGCCTGTCAATGAGACACACACACACACACACACACACACACACACACACACAGATTAACTACAGACATCCGCCATGCTCTTTCCATTATTCACAAGAGAGGGGGAGACCAAGACAGGCAGAGAGAAGCAGAGCGATGGAGAAGCGCGCTATCCCGCCAGTGACACGCCGTATTCCCTGATTAGCTGCCTGGATGTAAGGCCCTATGGCAGGTCTCTCCAGGGAGGAGACTGGCTGTCATATTCACACTGGGGTTCACACACACAGGACAAGGTCCACAGCAACACAGCCCCAGCAACACAGTGCGGGGGGCTGACATGTGTTCAACAATGGACAGCATCAAAGTACATCCTAATGAATGAGTGCAATTATTGATAATTACTTGGGGGAGGGGTTATAATGAGGAATTAAAGCATGGGTTTAAAAACGCCTTCTTAACCTGGTCATTGGAAAGGGCATTCGCTGTCTCATAAAAAATGAGTGAAATGCTATAAGCCAAAAGAATCAAACAGGTGACACTGTCAACAATATGTAGCATAAGTTACTATTGTGAATTAATATATCCATGTATATGGGCCTATATGTCCATTATAATAGCAATGTGCCTGATTATTCACCTCTGCAACACAAAGTGAACATGATGCACACACCTTGGCGTTTGAGGGGGGGGGGGGTAACATACCCTTCACTAAACTGCAGTACTGTTGGCAACTTAGCGACATTTTGAGAATGTCAGTTTTGTTCCCCCTCCCCGATCAAGGATGTTTGGTGATACATGGACATGCAAAGAAAAAAAAAACGTGCATTAAACCCACGACGCCAGTCCTGTCATATAACCTGTAGTCGTATAATTCAACACACGAGGGAGGTGTCGACATTATTAGTTTTGCTTCAAAAAAAAAAAAAAAAAACTCTGCAGAGCAGGAGGGTTAAGCGGCGTGAGAGACAGCGAACGTGTGACATTAACACGACTGGAGAGAAAGACGCTGCGTTGTGCGACATTTGCATATCCACTCACGCCATTAGCGGCGCATTAGCATGGACGTAATTGAGAGCGAGTCTGTGAGGCCGGCGTTTTCCCATGTGCGCATCCGGACTGAGGCACACCTGTACGCCTGCCTCCGAGCCTTCGCAAGATCTCCTTAGTGCCGTGGCTAATCAGCGCTGATGTGTACCATTTGCTAATGTCTAGCTACCTCGCTACTTTCTCTTCCATATTTCATAATGAGGGAATATTTGTTTACCTAGCTGAGGCGCGCGCGGTAGCATCTGTTGACAGGAGGAAAGGTTGCTGTGTGGGACCGCGGGCGTAGATGCCATGCTAATCACCTCGGCAGTGGGACCCAGTGCTGCTCGGAGAAATCTCGCTCCGAGAGCATCTAGCTGATTTGATTGACTTGTGTGAATTGACTGGAAACAGCATCAAGAATCTTGCTTGCTGGATCGGGAAGAGACTGTACTGAAGAGTCAATTAGCATACAGGTGAAAACTTGAAGCCAGATACAAGTTTCTACAGTTGGGAATATATCGCAATTCCGCACACAGGGAGATGAATAGACAGGGCACTCTTGTGGATCCACCATTATGCAAATATACAACCTGATGTGATTCTTTGGGAAGTGAAAATGAGAGAAAGCGGAAAGAATAGGAAGGAGTGTTGTAAGGAAAAGTCCAACGGATTCGTAGCTGCTCCTCAGTGCAGGTGGCGCGAGAAAGGCGGCTGGGATTACACACGTTACCGTGGGAGCACATTGGTATTCCAGAAACACAGAGCACATTTAATTGCTCCACATCCTGTTGATCTCTCTACGGACCCCAAGAAGGCATGGAGGTATGGCTTATGAATGAGCACAGAGGCAAGGGTGCTGAGCCTGAATTATAATTCTCCTCTCTCTCTCTCTCTCTCTCTCTCTCTCTCTCTCTCTCTCTCTGTCTGTCTGCTACACTCTCTGTGTGTGTACCTGTCTGCCCCCCCCTCTCTGTTACACACTCTGTATGTCTCTCTCTTTCCTTTGTTGTAGGATCCTCACACCCCATCCCTACTGTGTTTCTGGTACACAGAATGTGACTGACAGGAAAAGCTAGACAAAGTAGCACTTGTCATATAAGACAGAAGGCATGTATGCATTCAGCACCAGTTAGCCGTTTGTGTGCAGGCTTTGCTTGGGCATGTGTGCGTGCTCACGGCTGTGTTTGTGAAAGAGGGAAAAACTGCCTCCTTCCCATTGGAGAGATGTGCATTTTCTGCACAGTGCCTCCATTAGCATTGCTGTCACAGCACATCACCGGACCAATTCCTCACGAGGCGAGCGGGTCACTAGGAGGACCCGGGCCCGGGGATCCAGTTGCTGGAGCACCCAGCTCCTGCCTGACTGGGAACAATAGCGCACAGCCAGGATGCTCGTGCCAACACACTCAACACTCCTCAGGCCTGTCATTGGTCAGCTCTGTTGCTTTTTCTTCTCTTTGGTTGTTCAAGTTTTGGTTCCACTACGAAGTAAGAACTGACAGTAACAAAATGAACCACGTTTTAAAGATTTAGTTTTTTGTTGTATGGCTTGTAAACGGCTGCTACTGCCTTGGTTCACTTTGAGCATGTTTGGAAAATGAGACATTTAATACATATAATCATGGTCAGGAAAACAGCATCTAGTGGGAATCCTAATGTATACAAAAATGCTTTTCCGAATACCTGATTGTGTATAAATGTCCTAATAACAGTCTCAGAAATTCCTATAACATGAATGCTGAATCTTCCATCAGTCCATCATCTGATGTGCCATTTGTAAGCAATGGCAGGCTAATAGGTTAGCCTCCAAACCTGCACCCAGCATGTGTGTAGTAATGATATATTACCATCAAGGGGGTTAAAAAACACCCATGAAAAAAGACATGGCAAAAATGGCCTCCACAGCATATTTGTATGAGGGGCTAATGTCCATTGTTGGGGCTGCTATAATGGCTGTTTGTGGGAGAATGGAGCATGGTGGTGTTAGATAGCAAAGCCTCCATTGTTGCAGCACTGACTCTAAGTGCACGAGTGCCCATGCTTTAGGACTACACAGCCCAGCAGATGCTATCCGTTTTCTATTAAGTGGACAGAAAGCAATTTCTTGGGCTTTCATTGCTGCGTGCGTGTGTGTGTGTGTGTGTATGCGAGCACATGTGTATGTGTGTCCGAGTATGTGTACATTTAACAAGGTGGCTCAGCTATGGTCAGTGTGAATTACTGGAAGGATCAGCACTTTTGCACAAAGCGATTAAAGTGGGTGAAGCTAGGGGTCAGCTCACTAAGAGCACAAGAGATACAGACATAGCATAGCCAAACACTGCAGCGAACCCCTCCCGTTCACACACAGCACGCTTTATGCACTAAGATGAAACATTCTTATGTCACAATCAGCCCCTACCTACACTGGTACGACAAGCCTACAGACCCTGTGGAAAAGTGCAGCGCTCTCCAACCCTCACTAGGGGGCGACGGAATCTCTGCTGACTTTTGTGCATACAGCTGCCTTTGTGTGCTGCAGAGAGAGGGAATGTGCCTACCTCTGTGTGTGTGTGTGTGTGTGTGTGTGTGAGAGAGAGAGAGAGGGGGGGGGGCTTTTACCTTGGTGGTGCGGAGACAAAGGGACAGTAGGAGATGGAGCAGACAGCTCGGCAGCACTGATAGGAGCCCCATGTCAAGAGTGGGTGGGTTTGCAGAGACATGCAGTATATGCAGTAAGGATATGAACAGGTAACACAACTGCTCACATCATACCACACAAATAACTGCGCAGTCACACATGACCACTACCCTGTGAAGAAGCCCTGGATAGAATTAGCTTTGACATGCTCGGAGCCATTCCTGCTTGTGTAAGAACACAGTCAGTACACCTACTCAGAAACTGCAAGCTCACAGAATGTCCTTTGACACCTCCTACAACAGAAGCATGCCAGCACATTACCAATATTATATATGCGTATAACAAACTATGCAACCCCCCCCACCCCCCCACCGTCCTCAAGGGGCCAAATGACAATTAATGATTACTAAGAAACATCTGGGCCCCCATCTAAAATTGAGATTAAGAAGAGATTATGATTGAGATGTGATAAAGGGACAACATCTAACTTCGACATAAAGCGCTAATCCTATCAGAAGAAGGGAAATGCCTGCAACGTGGTTGGGGGGGGGGGGGGGGGGGGGATATGCCGAATAAAGGCTGGATTACCTCGCTCCCCGTTGAAAACGTGATTTAGTTTGGTGCGGCGCACGTTTTGTTGATTCCGTAAAACGTGCGAGGCACGCTGAATTCGGCTGAAGGGAACTGATCTCTCCCATGAGTGGAAGCACCACTGCAGCGGGGAACCAGGGCTCAGACAGCCAGAGTCCTGGAGCTCTGCTGTGATGCCCAAATACTTAGAACCCATATCACTAAATCAGCTGTCGGTGTGTTTGCTTTTACAGTGTTTTACAGTGTCTTATCTGCAGACCTTTCTAGCTCTGCTAATGCATCATGCTTAGCAAACTCTCTGCTTTCTCTTTGGTATCGGCGAAAGCTTTTTATTTCCTGACATTGGACAGACCCGGCAGAGGGTCTTAATAAGAAATACTCGTGCAAATGGTTCACGCACACATGAACAGTGCTGCGTGGCGGAGGTAGTGGTTCCTGCTTCAACAGTGCACACTGCAACATCGCCAAAGCACCTGATATTTTACGAGACAGCAAACACAGGCGCACACACATCCCTGCAGTGGATGTGTGCTGGATCGTTTAGATAATGGCAAAAATGTGTCACTGAAACTAATTGAATTTAAGAGGTTTTATCCGAAGCAGCTTTCCAGACAGATGGTGCTTCTCAGCCCCTATTGATTATGTGTTCATTGTCTGTTCTTGGAGGAATAAGGAAATGCATTATGGCAATCAATCGATCCTGAAAGTTTTATCCTGTGTATGAGGCCAGGAATTAAAATGAAAATAAAGCTTCAGAAACTTGATGGCAGGGTGGATAGTCCATTTAATCTCAAACAGGCTTCGAGAGTCTTGATGAATAATCGATGAGACTCTTGAAACCACGGAGATATCTTCAGTGTACTCCACAGACATTACTGAAATGCAAGTTCCCAGACTGTCAACCTGTCTCCTGCCATACGCATCTCACATACTTTTTTTCCTCGCCGAAGGAAAAAACAAATAAATAAGACAACAACACAGAGCAGAAAAAAGCAGAGAGGGAAATAATGACAGGAAGTGTAAAGGAGGACGTGGAGGATTGTGGGAGAAGGAGAGCTGTGAACTCTGGATAGGGAGAAAGTTAAAAAAGAGGGACTGGATTCACGAGAGACAGAAAAGAGAGAGGGCAAGGAAGAGGAGAGGAGGGAGGGAGGACGAGGCAGGTGCCAGGAGCAGCCTGAAGAAGGAGGTCAGACCGCGGGCTTCCCAAAAACACGCCCCCTGGTGGGGGCTCGGCCTCGGGTGATCCTCCTGCAGCCAATGACAGAGGCCTGTGAGAGGGGTGTGGACCACATGCCTCTTCAATTAGAGTGTGTGTGTGTGTGTGAGTGAGAGAGTGTGAAAGAGAGGGAGAAAGAAGTTAGAAAAGAAAAAGGTGATATTTTAGAAGAAAGCAATGAGAAAAGAAGAAAAGACTGGGTGAACTAAAGAATATAAACAGCAAAGAGAAAAACAAGGAAAGATGGCAGATAAATGTAATTTACTATAAATGTAATTTACTATAAATGTAAGTTACTATGGCTCGGAATGTCTTAGCTCATGAAACAAAAGAGGACGTGAAGAGCTGTCTCAGACAAAGCAAACCACATCCCATAGCCAGTAGTTAAGTGGGTGAATAGTACAAGTATGTGTCAGCAGGGCCTGTGTGTGTGTGTGTGTGTGTGGGGTGGGTAGTCCTGAAGAGTGTGTGAATTAGGGACAGCAGGGTGGCAGTCATCATACTCTGCAGTGTGAACATAATGCTCATTTAGAGGGGGCTCGTTATAGAGCTATTAGACACCTCTGCTGAGAGTGCAGCTAGCATGTGTATGCATGTGTGTGTGTGTGTGTGTGTGTGTGTGTTTCGGCCCCAAATGTACTCATTCAGTGCCTGGCTGTAGACCACTGGGGCATGCATAATTAATAAGGTAGAGGAGCTAAAAGAAGACGACTGAAGTTATTTCTTTAACTCTGCGTGTGTCTCCACTGCCTCGGTACTCAAACGTGCACGTGTGCAGCGCGTCTGTGTCTGCGTGTGTTCACAACCTGAGCCCGTGTGTGTCTGCATGTGCGAGGCTCCGTTTGAGGGCATGAGATTAGCCTGTCATGTTTCTTGCCGTAATTGGCACCCTTAAAAGATGCAGGAGGGAACGTAAATGCAGGCCAACTCACTCCTGCTGGCCACAAAATACCTCTAGGCCCCCCCCTCCACCACCACCACCACCACCACCCGCCCCTCCCGCCCCAGATCCACGCAGAGCACCGTGCTGCCACGGGGCTGCAGGCTGGCAGTGAGAAGACAGAGTGCATTACAAAGAGCGACTGGATGCAAAGCGGGAGGGTGTGTGTGTGTGTGTGTGTGTGTGTGTGTGTGTGTGGGAGCGACAGAAGAGCCCCACTCCCTGATCAGTATACTCCCCTGGGTGATAAGCTATGCAAAGGCCCCAAATCTAATGCATCCCATATCGCCCACAATCTTCATATTTCAGATGAATCAGCACAGGTCAACAGATGAAGGCCTTTCCCTTATTAACTGAAACTGCAGTTGGGCAAAGTTAACCTTGAAAACTGTGGGAGGAAAAAAATAGAATCAACTTTACGCAGAACTGGAAGTTCTGAATTCTTAATGGATTCACATTGCAAGTCCTTTTATTGGACTGAAAATGTATGTAGGCATGCCTTTGTAACTACACCCTAAATATACAAATATTTTTTTTTCACATGAGATTCCAATGGTGGTAAAATACTTGATGTTTTGGTGACACCATATGGATTGCTCAAAACAAGGGAACCAAACCATGTTTCTGTCAAAAGCCAGACATTTATGACAAACTTGACTTGACTGTATTATATATTACTTAAGAGATTGTGCGTATAAAAGCCAAATGGTGACAGAACAGATGCTGCAATAACGATTCCCTCTCAGAATGGATGCCAGGATGAATAACAAACATGGCAACTGAGGAGAACGCCCAGCTTCAAACCAGACCCGCTCCATCAATAAACAGATCTCACTCAACACAGAATCTGTTGCTTTATTTTTTTTTTAAGAGTTAGAGTTATTTACTGAATATTTCTGAAATCCTGAAATGCCCCCCCCCCCCAACCCAAAAATAGCACCCGTTGCCTTCCTGATACGTAAACATCGTACAGATGTTAGAGTGAATTGTATTGTAATGTACTCGTTTAACAACCTCTGCAGTAGCAACACACTATGCATCAGTTGCTGCTGTACCTAATTGGGGCTCTAATGTACATATTGATCGCACTCTTTCCATGAGGCCAAATGTCATCAATGTGTCTTTGTTCTTGGCTGATAGTTTCTGTACACCGCCAACAAGAAACGCTGTGGGCAGCAGTGAGAGATCAATGAATCATTCTGAATCATTTCTCCCTGGCGTGCGCAAGTCTACTTTGCATTTATAGCATAACAAACCCTGTTCATTTGTTCAGGCACATGCTAGTACAGTTAAGCTTAGGACCCTGGAGAAAAGGAAAACATTAATAGTGGTCTCCTATTTGCTCCAATAGTTCAATAATTGCTGTTTTACCCACAGAGATGCAGCAGTTTGTCATCGACTGTGATGTGGGCGACAAATGCACACAGCTCCTTCAAAACTATGTTTGGAATAATATTTGACTGATTTTTCCTCATGCAAGTTTAGAAGGCATCATGCTCTGTAAACCCCCCCCAACACACACACGTGTGCACACACACACATGCACACGCACACTCACACAAAAGAAAATGTGCATACAGAAACAAGCTCAAGATCGAAAAGGCTGAAATCCTTTATGTACCACCAAGTCTCATTACACGTTATGTCCACTGGCTGAGTTCCTGTTATTCCCAGAATGAGAACAGCTTTCTGTTATATTGACTCGCATTTTCAGAAGGTGGCACACCAGGGGACCACTGCAGACTGGGCCTGAACTGAATTTTAGTGTGTCATTCAAGCGTGTGTGTGTATTGTGTGTGTGTGTGTAAAAGAGTGAGAGCAAGTGAGCACGTGTGTGTAGGCATCTTTGTTAGGGTGTGGGCCCCTCCCTCTGCTGGCTACCGACAGACAAAGACAGATCACAGCTCACTCAACTCTCCGCCCCCCCTAACCCCATCACTCTTGACAGGGAGAGAGAGATAGAGAGAAAGACAATGAGAGTGAGGGAGCGAGAAGAGGAGGAATAGAAGTGGGCGTGTGCACGGTTATCTCAACAGCACGTCTCCCCGCAAACATGCGCCCGCCCCTCCGCGTGATTTGTTTAGCAGCACACCTGGGCTGGATTAGCCTTGGCCCGCGTCTCCCCTCACCCCTCCGTCCGACCGGGCTAATGGATAGCTCAGCCCGGCCACGGAGCCAGGAAGTCCAGGGGTGAGGGAGGCGTAGGCGGGGACAGAGACGCAGATGAATGGCCGGGGTCAGCGTGAGGAGGACACACCGAGGGGGGGAGGAGCCGTCCGCTGGGAAAAGCCCGTGTGACGTGCACGGTTGACCTGGTTACTGCGCGGGCAGGTGTGTGGGTGTGCAGGGCCCAGAGCAAGCAGAGGGAAGAGGCTTTGCCCCACCCACTACTCAGCGGTCAAGACGCGGCCAGGTGTGCACAGCCTGTGCGCGGGGACTGAGGGAAGCGAAGGTAATGAGCAGCAGCAGAGGACTCGTAAAGATGTGTAGCCACTTACATCAGCCCAAGCACAGCGCTCACCGAGGGAATGAAATGAGACATGGCACTTAGGAGCCTATGTTGGAATTACATAGCACGATATGCTACAGCCCAGTGGGTTTCCATGGTTTCTGGCTGTAATGTCTCTTAACGGGAGATGCGCGTATAACAGGAGTGGAGGATGTATGCTAACCATCTGGAGGATTGGGGCCCTCTGCCTCATACGCATGCTGCTTTGTGATTGGCTAGAGATTAGAGATTAGCGCGCCGCAGATAAGCACACGGCGAGAAAGGGTGAGTCTGCTCTGCAGGCCTCGGTGGACGTGTAGTGATCTGTTATTTGAACCGTCAAAGAAAGAAAGAGGGATGAACATCAGTGAAACCTTTAAGCGTACACAATGTAAGCGGAACATTTAGAGAATGTTTAAAGCAGAGGCCCATCTGGGCCTTTGGAACATAATAGAGGCTTGTCTGTAAAGACCTGGGTTGGGTCTGCATTGCTCCTTCATGCTTTTTCCAGTGAAGTGTGATTCTGTTTGAAGTGTGAATCTGTTTGGAGTGAGGTTCTGTTTTGAGTGTGGTTCTGTTTGGAGTGAGGTTCTGTTTGGAGTGTGGTTCTGTTTGGAGTGAGGTTCTGTTTTGAGTGTGGTTCTGTTTGGAGTGAGGTTCTGTTTGGAGTGTGGTTCTCAGACATATGTCCTCTAAGCAACCAGCCCGAGGTTTGCGTGTAGTGCCTCAAAGCCCAGCGACTGAAAATCACAGAATATATGATTTCTGTAGACTACAATTGCTTATGGAATCGTTGGTCTATTGTGCCAGGTATTCCTTTGGTAATTTGCCTTTTAAAATCATACTGAATACTTGAAACAAACTGGAATAATACCTGAAAAATGATTACTGGAAAATACAGCCAAGGAGAAGCACTAAGTATTTCAGTACTTCTAAGTACCACAGATCCCTGACAATTACAGTGTCTTGTGCTTCTGAAACTCTGATCATAAGACACAGGCACAGATTCATGGATTCAGGCCTTTCCGTGTGAGAATTCAATCTCTCCACATCCAGCCATAACAGACGATGACAAACAGCGTTCCTGTGTCACCCCCACCCTCCACCCCCATCTCTGTGTGGTCTCTCGGAGGCAGTGAAAGCTTGCTGACTGGACTAGCGGTGAAGTGGCAGCTGAAGTGCCTGTGAAGTGGCAGCTAGCGGCCGCTAAAGGAAGGCGGGTTAATGGGTTTTTATAGGCTTTAGTGAACACTGACTCACCGTTAGCTTAGCACTGCAGCGTGGGCCTTGCTACGCCCGTACATCATCAGGAGACAAAGAGAGTAAGGATGCCACAGAGAATAGGGAAATATAGCCCCACACAGGCGCCGTCAAATAAAACTCCTGTCCCGCGCGTGCAGGAGAGCTTGATCTAGTGCCTGTAATAAACTCATTGTAAATAACAGCAGCAGACTGGAGTCATTCAGCTCAGGTTGGGTTTCATGTAAGCGTGATATGAGCCATGAAGGAATTCACAGACACTGAAACCAATTCCAGCCGCCACCCCGGTGGAGGGTGGGCCACATGCTCAATCAAAAGTCCACATTAATCTCGCATGCACAAGACACCCGCAAACATCATCCAATCCTGTGCTGGAAAAAAGAATGACATGCCACATCTGTCATGGATGACCTCACTGCATGACCCATATCCTGTCACATTCACAAGTCAAGAATGCAGTACATGTAGGTGTATACACACACACACACACACAGAACCCATCATATAGCATCCTATGCTCAGCACCAATCAAGGCAACCTGTTCAGTACAGCAGCTACGTAAGTACAACCATAAATTTGTCAGAATAAGAAATGACCCGTGTGTTAGCGTTAGCATTCAGGACCTGACGCAGGGGCACTGCACGCGTGCGACAGGGGGAGTGCGTCTCCTCCCCAGGCGTGCGTGCATGTCAGAACGCATCCTCTCTTTCCCAGCGTCCCGCGGGGGCCATACCGAGCCGCGCACGCTTGCCAGTGGCCGCCGGCCCGTAGCTCAGCCGTAGCTCCACCAAGAGACGCTCTGCCCTCCGTCCCATGGAGACAGGGGCCCTTCTCACCGCTAACAGCTGGATTAATCATTTTTAGAGGCTTTTGCAGGAGAGGCAATGGGCTGTAAAATTGTGCTGGAGTAGCCATCGCGTGGGAGGGATCCTGGGTGCTCAGGTGCAGTGCCTGCTGGGAAGTGGCCGTGTTCGACCACGCCTGAGCTGGGGTTCACACCCTCCTACACAAACTGCTCTGCAAACCCAAATTTGGTGGGCACCAAGATAAGAAAAATGTTTATAGCGAGTCTCTGTGTGCTGCTGTGTGTGTTTTTTATGTGTGTGTGTGTGTGTGTGTGTGTATGCGCTTGCCTGCCTGTGTTCATCTGTGCAAGCAATCCCAGGACACGGATCAGCAAGTCTGCTGTGTGCGTTTTCCTGCAGGATGGCGGTTATTTTTCGTGCTCCACCGAGCAACTGTCACCGTGGTACGATCTCCCTCACTACACCCCTCCTCCTCTCACCAAGTGGGCAGCATCCCAGCTCCTCCTGCCCCTAAGCACGCTCCCCACTCTAATTACCCCTCTTAAGTGCACTTCCCGAGCCCCCCCCCACACTTCTCTCAGCCACTACACCCTCGCACCACCAGACCTGGATTACAGCTAGCCTGCCTCTGGCTTCTCATTAACTAATTAACATTGCTCAGGGGAACGCAGACGCGCCGTCGTAATGATGGAGTCACGGGTGGTTTCGGAAGCCAGCTCTGAAGGACGTCTTCAAGACTTTGAGATGGAATGCTGGATGAAGTTAGAAGTCGTTTGGGAGTGGAGAGCTTCGAATGTTGGAATGATGTGTAGAATGCGTCTGGAGTCTGTGTTGAACAGTGTACGGCGTCCGCGTAGGGACTCGTGTCTCATGGCTCATGTCTCATGGCTCATGTCCTCCGTATCGCCACCTTCCTCTGGCTCTTATTAAGACATGGATGGTGTGAGGCAGGGTCACTGCAGACTGTCCTACCACCCCAACCATAGCCATCAACAACGCTGAGATCGGCAAGACAAGAACAGAAACACACAGATATAGATATGCACCACCACCCCCCCCACACACACACACACACACAAATATATGTGCAGACAGAAAAGACATATACACTGTTCTAGGATGTGAAGCCTGATATATGAGATCCATATGAGAACACCACACTCATCAAAAAAGTCACTCAACTCAAGAAAGATACATACACACACACACACACACACAAACAGTGTTAACTCCCTCTCTGCATGTAGACATATTTATTAGGAGAGGAATTAAGGTGGGAGGAATGTGAGAAAAGCAATTAAAGAGAGAGGACTCCTCCACCTGTTTGACCGAGGCAGCCCAGACCCCCATCCTGCATCCTGGTCCTCCTGCTCCTCCCCAGGGAGAGCAGCGCGATTAGAGAAGTGTCACCTGACTTTATTAGCCTGACGCCTCACGCCTCTTAACTGGCTAGGGCATCTTCTTTATAATTAAGATCAGATCCACTGCATGTTATTAATTTCAGCCTTAGCAAATGCCTCAATCTTCTCCCCTCTTCACTGGAGTGCTATTTAATATATGCAATAATGCAATAATAATGCTCAAACTCAAATGTGTTGAGGTGGCAATTATACAAAGTTGTCATATGTGATCAACTGTATGTGTGTATGCAGGAAGACCAGACTGCTGATCTGATGCTAAATGAAGAAAGCAAATTCAAAGGGCTCCTCCTCCAGAGGAATAGCCTGGATCTAATTATTAATATTCACATTTAATTAAAAGAGGCGATGAGAGAAAAAATGGGCACAGAGGTTATTTTTCATGCCTCTGAACCAAGCCGACAGCATCTATTGTTGCCCGCATTCCTCCAAAGCGTCGGGTCTCCTCAGAGGCAGAGGAAACAAAGAGAAACACCACGTTCAGCCGGGCGACATGTTGCAAGCAAATGGAATCTAAATAAAAGTTGAACTGCAACAAAGATAAAACAGAATGCATGGACTGCAGGCCTAGAAACAGATTTGTGCATTTTCATCCTCCTCTAAACACTGACAAACAAGGGTGAAAGATGTTTGTGATGGGACTGATAAAATCTCACGGGCTGAGAAACACCAGCTAACCCGGTCGTCCTTATCCGAGGACCGACTCTGTCCTTATGGGAATGGGAGGTGACACACACTTATCTCAGAAGGGAAGACAAATGCATGCAGCACACTGAAAATGTGGAATATTTCAGTATCTGAAGTTGGAAATGATAGCGAATACAGATTTGCATTGTGTACGGTGCAGCTGAACCTGAAGCCATGTGGGGTGCAGATGCATCAAACCGTTGACCCTGCAACCATTTAGGGTGAAAATGGATTTTCTAATTAAACCTTCATGGACGTAATGATAATGACAGTCCTGTCGCCACGGCGTGCTGCTACACTCTAAAAGATGAGAGCAACGCTAATTGGTCACACTCCTCTAAGCGAAGGACACAGTGCACACAATTCCTGACAGAGCTCCGGTCTTAAAACGGTCCCTGCGACTTCGCTGCCTTTACATTTCTCACTTTGTCAGTTTGATTGGAGCCTGTTTCCCCCTTTTCAGCTGCTGTTTACCGCCGGAGAACATAAATCATGTGCAAGTGACCGGACGGCAAACAAAGAGAAGAATCTCCCTCACTCGCCGTCTCCCTCTCCACACACACCTTTCACCAGGGTGATTAATGGAACGTAAACTGCATTCATCATCACTAATGTCCCTTTCTTTAAGACAGGATTTATGCTGATGCCGTGGAAAAGCAGTGGGCAGGCCCACGCCACTGTACCGGATCAACCTTGAGGCCGCCAGCGTCTCCTCATAACTGACCACTGGGTCATTAAACAGTTATTAGAGCTACTCATGGCGAAGTTCTGTGGTTCATGTGTAGGACTACAATCCATCTCAAAGGTCCTAATAATGAGGAGCAACTCCCAGCGACGTGCAACAAGGTGGCCTTGGGAAACAGTGGTGGAGCTTTTTGGGAAGCACTGTGTTTGTACGGCCACAGCTAGTGTAACGCTGCCTTCTACTTTGTGGTGTTCTTCTCATCTAGCCCTGGAACCATCTCTCTGGTGCTCTGAACCCTGTTAGCTGTTCTCTGAGTCCTCGTACATCTGTGACTGTAAATTACCTCAGTATGCAAAGGCATGTTTCACAATGCAGGGAGTTTTCCTCTTGTCCTCTCTCTTCACCTTCTCTTCCTCTCTGTTGCTTCTCTCTCTCTCTCTCTTTCCCTTTACTCTCACCCTCTCTCTCTTTTCCATCTCTCTCTTCTTGCCTCTCCCTGTCTTTTCCCCCTCTCTCTCCTCTCTCTCTATCTCTCTCCTTCTCTCTCAGATGGCAGTTATTAGTGGGCTGTCCAAACGAGGACAGAGACGTCCATTAACCTGCACCTCATGCCCCGTGCTAAAGATACTATACTGATGGAAGACGTAACCTGCATTACTAAGGTCAGCACCGGCACCAGCTTCACACACACACACACACACACACACACGCACACACACACACATTACATTGTCCATTTCAGCTGCTGGAGTGTCATGCCCTCTGTGTTTTCTTCATGTCTGCTGTAGTAAGTTTTGTACTCTAATTCAGTTCCTCCTTGAACAACCTTCCAAGCAGTGTCTCTGGGAGACCAGGCTAATGCCCCTTTATGACTTAGAGGAATGGAAGCCTCTCAAATCTAGAGTACATAAACTGAGTACCACACACACCCACACACACACACACACACACACACACACACACACACATACATAGTCTTTCACCCTCTGGCAGTAAAGAATTAGTGTAGAAGTCTATAAACAGCAACTAAGAGTGGAAGCAAACATATTCCTGTCCCAGCTCTTTGTGGACTGATCGTGCCACTGACTCCCCTGCGCCTCCTCCCAAGGCTCCTCAGTCCAGCCACGGCCGAGCCAGGGGAGGAGTCAGGGGAGGAGCCAGGGGGAGGAGTCCCAGGAAGGGATGGCCGCTCCCCCTGCAGCTCAGCCTCACTGTGAGGGACTGTCCCTTCAATTTGGCCACGTGATGCTGTTCTGAGACAACACAACAAAAACGGAAGAGCTGAAGAAGAGCAGAGTGGCCCAAGCTGCAGTGGTGAGATGCTGCCGTAGGTCCCTCAGATGGGCTACAAGCTGCAGTGGTGAGATGCTGCTGTAGGTCCCTCAGATGGGCTACAAGCTGCAGTGGTGAGATGCTGCTGTAGGTCCCTCAGATGGGCTACAAGCTGCAGTGGTGAGATGCTGCCGTAGGTCCCTCAGATGGGCTACAAGCTGCAGTGGTGAGATGCTGCCGTAGGTCCCTCAGATGGGCTACCCGCTCGTCACCTGGCGGAGGAGGAGAGATGCGCACACAACGGAGGTGTCCACTCTGAAGGAGAAAGAGAGGGCAGGGCTGCTAGGAAAGGGTGGAGAGAATGCAGGAGGTGAGACGAGACGAGACGAGGGTGATGGTACCGGTTTTCAGCCCAGTTGCATCCACTCAACTCATTGCACGACGAGACAACGGCAAAGCACACAGAAAAACGAGTTTTGGAAAAGCCGTGCAGAAGTGACTGCCAAAGCCTTCTGTCCCCACACTCGTACACACTGACGTCACCTCTCACTGTCAGGTTCACCCAGTAGAGTGGGTACACTGCTTAAAAAAACACAGGTCTGTCAACACGCTGCGATCTCAACGATATTAACACTGTCTTTTAGAGGGAGGCTATATGTCACCAAGTGTATTGTGGGAAATGGAGCCCAGATCCCTAGCCTGGTGTGAGAGAGGAGACAGACGGGGGTGGTGTGGGTGAGGGTGTGTGCATGTGGGGGTGGTGTGTGTGTGTGAGGGGGGGTAACAGGGCAGCTGCTGTTATTCTACTGTTGTTCAGTCCGGTCTGTACAGAGCAAGAATGACTAAGTGTGTGTGACAGGGAGAGAGGAGAGAGGGTATGTGTGGTGTGTGTGGCATGGTGTTTATGTAAGACAGAATGTGTGTGAATGTGTGTTCTCTGGCCAGTTCCAGTAAAGCCGGAGTTGTGAGTCAGACTTATGCATAGCCAGGAGTCGAAGCCGCACGCAACACGCCACGAACACGAGTGTATGGGAAGACCTGACTTAAGATTTCAAACCTTTCATCCACGTTTGATGCCCACGGCGAAATAATGCGTGAGGGTCAAAGAGAGGCAATACTGCCATTTAGGAAGAAAAAGAGAGAAAAAGCGAAAGAGAGAATGATAAAAGAGAAAGAATAGAGGAGAATCAGTAGGAACGGTGTAAGCAGTGGGCTCCAGATCCGTGGGAGGAAGCAGGAGATATCCCTCACTCTGGAACGCTCACCCGTTCCCAGTTTATAAAACCACATTTTCATGTGTCCTAGTGCAACTCTGCCAGTAGCCTGTTGCCTCTAATCCTCTGCTATGTGTGCAGGGTAAGTGGGCTGGACGGGAGTTTAAAGCCAGCTAAAAAACCCTCTCTTTCCCACAGGGAGCAAAAAGCAACACTTGATTTCAGTGTGTTTGTGTCTGTTTCTTCTGACTAGCAGGATGACAACATGTTGGAAGAGTGGAAATCTGCAGCAAATGCATAAAAAGCGTGTGAAGGAGTTAACGGGGTAACAAAAGACAAATGTGCGGCTCCGTGAGAAGGAGCTTGGAGGCGATAGCTTCAAGCGCTCAGCGAGAAACAGGAGCGGCGCCGCTGGACAAGGAGAAGAGACAGCGGGAGTGTAAAGGACCAATCACGTGTGAAGGACATCTGGGAGGCAAGACCCAGGCTCCTGTTTACAGAACAAAGCCTGCGCTAAGAGCCAGAGCTAAAGTCCTGTGTGGTCGAGAACATATGAGCTAATAAAAGTGTTCTGATGAAGGAGGGAGGGATAAAAAAGGGGGCATGAAGGTAGAGAGGGAGGGAGGGAGAGAGAGAGAGAGAGAGAGAGAGAGAGAGAAAGGGCTGGGATGGGGGGAGGACTCATCGGAGAAGACAGGAACAGGTGCAAGGTGCCATGTATGAGTGGCACCGACTGGCACAGAGTGCCAACAAAACAGACCGACCCAACGGAGCACAAGCTACAGGAAGGGGAGCCAACACAGAGAGGACAAAGGAAAGGGAGAATGGAAGAGTGTGTGTGTGTGTGAGACAGAGAGAGAGAGCGAGAGAGAGAGAGAGAGAGAGAGAGAGAGAGAATAGCAGAAACCAATATCTAAGCAATGGAAGCTTAATCATTCATCTAGAACCCCCTCTGGACAAACTGACACCAGGGCAGAGGGGTGTTCAGGTGATGCGCAGTCTGTTTGGGTTGGTGCTGTTATCAGGGTGAGAAGCAGTGACAAAGCCTGTCTATGGGGATAAAGAGTCTCCTCCACTGCCCTTCAACAGTGAGCACGCAGCCTGTAACAACCCACCGTTGGTACAGGGAAGGATATGAAATATGTATGCGTTGTTACCAACGGTCCCACCAGGCACATCAGCACATTATACAAGAATAAAGGCCACAAATGTCTCTCAGGGGAGTGTGTCAGTATGTGTGTGATAGAGGAAGTGGGGGGGGGATACATACGTTGTTACAACATCTCTTCATACGTTCATATGAAGAACCTAGATTCCTCCCAAGAGAATGCATGTGAACGCATGCGTGTGGAGGGTTGAGAAGTTATGAAGTTACACGTGGATAACATAATCTGAATGACATAATCAGATTACTAAAGTGAAGCTTTCAGAATTATCCTAGAACAGCATGTCACTTTTAAGGCTATATTTTTTAAAGCACCATCTTATGAATATATTTAAACAGCCCACAGTTGCTGAGTGAACTCAAGCCCCATATTGCACCTCAACATAAACACAAATGGCTGCATAGGTTCTGTGACAGATTACCGACACCATGAACACAGATCCTTCTTTAGCTTTTAGCTTTCTGCCTAAAAACAGAACCATTCCCAAGCTTGCTATGCTATGCATCCA